>LOEQ01004855.1:126580-146294 GCA_001685075.1 Bramus lutescens | reverse complement strand
GGCAGTTTCTTTATTAACCAATGAAAGTAACACATAGACAGATGACCCTCCTACATCAGAGAAGCACTTATTCTGGGGGTGGGGGCATGTGTCTTTAATCTCAGCCCTCAGGAGATTAAATCAGCCTTGATTTTGAATAGTCTCTATAGTGAATTTTAGGCTAGCCTGGGACACATGAAACAGTGGTTCAAACAAAACAAAACAAAAAACTAGGACACCAACTCAGGTTTAGAAATACGCTATTCCTGGAGACCTTGATAGAAGAGTTTGATCCAAATGGGTTCAAAAGAGGTAGGAGAAGCTGGGTGTAGTGACACGGGCTTTAATCCCAGGATTTGGGAGGCAGAGGCAGTCAGATTTCTGAGTTTGAGGACAACCTGGTGTAAGCAGTGAGTTCCAGGACAGCTGGAGCTACATAGTGAGACCCTGTCTCGAACAAAAAGAGAGCTGAGGATCAGGAAGGTGGGCTAGAGAGATGGCTCAGTGGCTAATAACTGTTAACTGCTCTTGCAGAGTGATGAAGCGGCTTTCTGTTGATCAAAACCTGTGATTGGTCCCAACCCACGATACGAGCAAAGTATCGTGAACACAGCTGTGCTTTGCTCCCCATGTTGACTCCTGAGACACAACCTAACCACAAAAGGCCAACCCTGTCTGCAAAGAAGAACGAGTCACTCACTTGAGCACAAAGCCCCTTCCTCTCTCCGCCTAGTTTGGTAAAGGTTCCTGGTCTGTCAGAGAGGCATGTTCGTTCAGTGTGAGCTTCTCTCAGGTTCTTGGAAATAAACCCACCTGCATTGGAGTCCAGTACCCTGACCTCTTCTTCCACATTGTTTCCTAACATGGCTCTCAGTCCTGGGACAGGCGCTTGGAGCAGGGGACCCTCTTGCAAGCCAGGGAGCATGTGAAGCAGCAGAACACCCAGGGCTAACCCTTAGATGCTGAGGTGTCCCTGAGTTAGCTCCACCCTGTCTCTGAACCTCCCCTACTACCTCCCACTCACCCTTCCTCTACCAGCCCTCTGGATTGCAGATTGCAAATTGCCTTGGTCCAAGGACCTGCTCATCCAGATTGATGGGTTCTCTGGAGTAGGGAACTCTCAAAACATTTGGGCTTGTTTCTCCAATTGCCCCTAGTTAATGCGTCTGACCTTCCTCTTTTCTATCCATTGCTCCCCTGAACCGTTGTCCCCTCCCCTCATCTAGAAATGTGGTAATGCAAGGTAAGGTAGAAAGCAAATTAGGTACAACACTTTGGATTCACCAAGATAGGATAGATAATGGAGTATTTTCTTTGAATTTGTCAAATGCTAATGAATTAGACAATGTTAATGTAATTATTCCCTGTATATATTTTTATATGATTATTGTACTTATTATATATAGTTTTTAATTATATTAGTTATAACCTTTTTTAAATTTTAGACCAAAAAAAGGGGGGAAATGTGGTGGTATTTTGTTTGTGATCTAACAAACTAAAGCTTGCCTGAAGAGTGTGGCACAACACACTTTATTATGTATACAACCTTCTGTCCTCATGTCTGCCTGCAGGCCAGAAGAGGGCACCAGATTTCATTACAGATAGTTGTGAGCCACAGTGTGGGTGCTGGAAATTGAACTCAGGTCCCCTGTTAGAACAACCCGTGCTCTTTACTATTGAGCCATTCCTCCAGCCCCCTTTTTTCTCTTGTAAATGAAAACAATTAATTGGGGTGGCTAGCTTACAGTTTCAGAGGTTCAGCCCTTAATCGTCATGGCAGGGAGCATGGTGGCATGCAGGCAGACATGGTCTAGAGAAGTAGCTGAGAGTGTTAAACAGGAAGTTGACTGAGACACTAGGCATTATCCTGAGCATAGGAAACATCAAAATATACCCCTACAGTGACACACTTCCTCTAACAAGGTCTCACCCACTCCAGCAAAGCCATACCTCCTAATAGTGTCACTATGAGCTTTTGGGGGCCAATTACATTCAAACTACCACACCTTGGGTACAGTAGAGACTTCTACCTCACTGTTTTTGTTCCAAATACTAGAGAAAAGTGTTGGAGCCCACTCTGGCAGAAATCAGCTAAGAGTACCCTGGGAGGGAACACCAAGGCGGAGAAAATGTTAGATTAAGAGAAAAGAAGACAGAAACATAGGATAGACCAGGAGGACTGAAGGTCAATACCAAATAATCCTGAGTTTATTTCTCAGCCAGCATATATACTACAGGCAAAAGGCAGAACAAAGAGCAGTCCAGCCAGCTAAGCACCTCCCTGCACTGTCCTTGGGAGGAATTCAAGTAGGTGCATTATCTCATTCAGCTAAGCAGCTTCTGATCTCTAACGAGGAGTGCCTCTGTCTGCCATACTCCAGCTCATGTCTTAATAGAAAAACGTGTTCTTTCATCTGGCCAAAAATGCTTTTTCTATGAACTCACACGGGTGTTACTCAGAGCCCTCAAGGTCACAGGAAAAAGCAGAGCAGGCAAGCTTGAACTCAAATGACTTCTTTAAGTCAGAAATGACTCCAGATGGAAACTGAGTCACATGTGGGCTCCCATAGAGAAGGGCTAAGATCTGTCTGTGTACTCATTGAAAAGAGAGTCTTGCTTGAATATATTTTTCTCTTTATTCTTCTGAATAAGTTTTAGCAGATAATTTTGAGAGATCCGGTTGGCTACGGCTAGTCTCCTCAAATTTTCAGCTGTGTATTTGTTAGTATTTGCCAATAATTGCTTTAATCAATTCATTTTCCCATTCAGGCCTGTTCATGAGTAGTAGGCAGTATATAAGACAAGGTGTCATTAGCAAATGTTTGATGTTCAGTAAGATTTCTGATCTCTGCTATATCCGCAGTAATGCCTGAAAGAACAGAAGATGCTATACCAGCTCCAAATAAAGAGACAACCAACATGCCTCCAGCAACCATAGATTGATTGTAAAGGTTTTATTGCAGCAAACCTATTTCCTGATTTGTAGGAGAAGACTGGAATCCTCCTAAGTTCAGAATAAGAGCAGAGTTCTTTAGGTGGGAGCCATGATTTGAAGTTTAAAGTAAGTGAAATCTTCAGGATCCTAGGTGTAATTGTGTCTAGCAGGCAGGCTAAGGTCAGGTATCATCGTGGGCTCCCCAGTAACAATTGGTGGGAAAGCAGAGGGCTTGACAAATGACACCTTGTATTGGGCTGTGAAGAATTCATTGCTTTTACTCTCATCCTCCTCTATCAATAATGCATATTGTTAGGCTGCCTTATTTGAGTTCACAGAATTTCCCATGTCATGGGGAAGACATCTCATCAAACTGGGGTCCTTCGTGCAGAGTTCCTGCATGTGATATATAGAGTCTGGGCTTGTAGGCCAGAGTCTCCTATTGGCCCCTGAAAATATAAAGGTCATTCTCTGCTTGCAGTCAGACATCCAACCAGAGGCCATCCATCCTCTGACCTGTGAGGTGATGAGTGTCTTCTGTTTGGATGAGTTTGGAATTCGCTCATCATCTCTGTGCTCAAACCTTCTCTCTAGGAGAGGATCGCCACCTCTGTTAGAGCTAGGGACCCCATCCTCTAACAGACACCCTAACTTCTTACCCCTCCTGGCTTCTCAAAACGCAGTTCCAGGGATTGAACTCAGGACCTGGAGCTTGGCAGCAGCTGCTCTCACCACCAAGCATATTCTAGTTCAGCATGTGTGTGCACGTGAGAATTAGGTGAGGTCCACAGGGGCAGCGGCTCTGCAGCACTGTGCTTCATGGAGAAGAGGCTGTGCAGACGGAAGGCAGGGCTCTGCCTCGTGTTGGGACTGGGGAAAGAGAAGCTGTGTGGAAGGGAGACAGGACTCTGCCTTGTCTTGGGCCTGTGAGGGACACTTGATTTCCATCCAGAGACATGGCTAGGTGGTGTTTGTTCTGGATCTTGAAGGAAAGTTAGGATTCCAATAGATAAAGATGGAATTGCAGAGGAGGAAGATTTAACCAGTGAGAGCAGGATGGTGTCTTATTAGAAACTCGTTCAGGGCTTCCAGACCATCATGAAGGGCATGTCTGGAGTGTAGCAAAAAGGCTTGGGAGCAGGGCTTCTTCCTCCGCAAGCTGCAGGTTGTAGCCACAGATTCTTGTCACCTATTCTTCTCTTTAATACATTGTGTGTTCTGAAGCCAGTTTTTTTTCTTATTCTAGAGTCAAGGTATCAATCTCCTCATTTTTTTTCCTGAAAAACATGAAAATGTTTAAATGAATCTGTTAAGTAGGATGTGTGCAAGGTACTGTCGGATCTGGGACCCTGGCTTTATAAAGGAGGAAGTGACGAAGGTCTGTCAGGATGGCGCACGCTACTTTAGCCCCAGCACTCACAAGGCAAAGGCAGGGAGATCCCAGTGAATTCAAGGTCAGTCTGGTTTACATAGCAAGTCTCAGGACTACAGAGAGAAATCCTGTCACACACACAAAAAAGGAAAATTAAACAAAGCAAGTGCCAGTGGCATGCGAGAGGAGCAGCAGGTGACAACTGGACTTCAGGAGTCCCGCTCACCAGCGTGCAAGGCACTGATGATTGACTCTCACATAGGCAAGGCCCTGAGCACTTTGGCTCCAGAAGGTCTCTATTACTGCTGTGCCTCTGCAAGTTTGCTGCTGCTGTCCTTCTCTGGTTTCTAGCATGGTGTGGACGGGTGTCAGAGGATCCCCACTGGCTTTCATGTAGTGTGATTATCTCATGGAAATATCCTGTTCTCTTGAGCAGTTTTACCTGTGGATTATTATGAAGATGATTTCATCTTAGGCTGAATTGTTTAGTTGAAATAATGATTTTATATAATCATAGTGTTAGGTTTAAATAGAATTTTGATGACTGAGGGTGTTTAACAAATGTGTCAAGGGATTACAATGGGGGTTATTTTACTGGGGAAATTAATATAGGTAAAGGTAGGATGTAGTGTTATCTCCACCTCTGATAAAGCAGGGGCTGCAAAGGATAGAAAATAGGAACCAGGAAGTGTCACACAGCTAGGACTTCGGAGTTTTACTTGAGGAGTCATATAGACTGTACCTTAGGCTAATGGTTAAGGGGGAAAATTGAGTCCCAGGAGCTAGATTTGGTTGTGTTCTTCTAATCTTGATGTTGGGAAATGTGTTCATGGGTTTTGGTGTGCATTATAGCTAAAACAAAGCTTTAAATAATGACTTTATGTAGCTCAAAAGCAAAGAATTGGATGGTTAGTTAAGATAATTGGATAGGACTCTAAAATAGGAAGAGTAAAACAAGTAACCTGTTTTTCTGGCAATTACAAAAACTCCCACCTAAGTAAAAGGTTATGTCTGGAAGGCTCCTGATATTGCCTAAATAAGAGATTATGGCTGGAAGGATCCTGATATTGCCTTAGTAAAAGATTATGGCTGGAAGTCTCCTGATATCCTCTAAGTAAAAGGTTATGGCTGGAAGGCTCCTGATACAGCCTATGGGAAAGATTATGGCTGGAAGGCTCCTGGTACTGCCTAAGGGAAATGCTATGACTGGAAGGCTCCTGACCTGTGAGAAGTCTAAAAGAGAAATGTTTAACTGACCTCATGGTTTACTGAGCATAGCTCTGCTTATTGCCCTCACAATCACCACATCCCTAATCATCTATGAGTTGGATGAAAACTCTCAGGGGGTTTCTAGCCCCTCACTGGGCAGAGTTACTGGTTCTTACAATGATAGTGATTGACTTTTTCCAAGGATTGTTGCTGGAATAGATTAGTTACTCAACCACCACCCCTAGAAAGAATTTAGACATGTAGATTGTTAATAAAGCTAGGTTAAGATGTTTGTTAAAGACTTTGAAGTAGAAAATCTTGGGGAACAATTTAAAGTTTAGAAAAACACAGTTTATTTATTTATTTTTACGTACCAATCTCAGTTTCCCCTCCCTCCTCTCCTTTCGCTCCCCCTTCTTCCCCTCACCCCAGTCCCCATTTGCTCCTCAGAGAGGTTAAGGCCTCCCCTGGGAAGTCAACTAAGTCTGTCTCATCATCTCTTTGAGGCAGGACCAGGGCTTTTCCCATCCCATCCCTGGTGCCTGGACTGAGCCAGGTATCTTTCCATAGAGAACAGGCTCCACAAAGTCAGTCCATGTGTTAGAGTTAGATCCTGGTCCCACTGCCTGCGGCCCATACACTGCCCGAAAGACACACTTTTAATAGCTGAGTGAGGTGTTCATTGAGGTCACGGAACAAAAACAGTAGCAGTCTGGTTACTGCCTGCTGATGCACTTTTCTTGCTAGGATGGGTTGGTGCTCAAAGGCGAAGATGAACTCCCTGCATCCATTTCTGCCTTCAGCTTCCTGTTGATGAGTAGATATGCACCCTTAGAACGTAAAGTAAAAATGACAGATTGTTTTTCATATACGAAAGTTGAGATTTATGATTCTTTTAAGATTTTTTTGTAAGATAACCTTTTGAGATGAATGATAAAATGTTTGATCCTTTCGTTGTAGCTTTAATATGTAGCCTGCTAGTAGAAGAAATGTCTGAGAAAAATATCTTGCTTGCTTGCTTACACTTTGTTAATCTATAGCAAGGTGCTCGGACATGAATATATGTGGATTCTTGGGGATTATCTGTTTTTTACATGAAATATGTAAAATGGTTAATCACATAAGGGATATGGAAAACACACTGGTTTTGCTCGTATTCATTGTAATCATTCACTTGAACGACTGTAACCACATTGTAATGTTCACGCTGCTTGAAAGACTTTGCTGAGGTTTATACGGTGTAAGGGGAAAAAATAAAGAAGGAAGTCATCAGGAAAGATGCAGAAGGGAAGAAGAACAGAGCAGAAAAGGAATAGAGGAGAACAAGCGACAGAAAGAATAATAAAAAGAAGAACTAAGCTTTGGCCCTCAGAGGTCTGTGTGTTCTCGCCAACTCTGCATCTCAATCCCAGTCTCTTTGACCTGCAGAAGGCTGGAGCCACTGTAAGAAAGAAAGTCCTTAGGTCAGCACAGGGTCAGGGGCTAAAGGTGCAGCTACCAAACCTGATGGCCTGAGTCCCATCCCTGGTGCCCAGAAGGTGGTAGGAGAGAGCCGACTTCTCCAAGTTTTCCTCGGATCACACACATCCAACGTGACATATGCATACCCGCACACGCCTACACACAAAATAGATAAAATGTAATAAAAACACAGGGCTAAGAGATGGTCTGTTGGTTAAGCACACTCACTGCTCTCTTAGAAGACTTGGGCTTGGTTGCCAGAACCCATGGCCATCTGAATTCCAGATCCAAAGACTCCTATGCTCTCTTCTGACCTTCCCTGGCACCAAATATGCACATGGTGTATATACATACATGCAGGCAAACACACATACACATAGAATTAAATAAATGAATTATTTATTTGCTTATTATGCATACAGTGTTCTCCCTGCATGTATGCCTGCAGGTCAGAAGAGGGTGCCAGATCTCAGTACAAATGGTTGTGAGCCACCATGTGATTGCTGGGAATCAGGACCTCTAAGCAATTCATGCTTTTAACCTCTGAGTCATCTCGTCCGCCCCCAAACTGATATTTTTTCTTTCTTTTTTTTTTCCGAGACAGAGTTTCTTTGTGTAGTTTTGGAGCCTGTCCTGGAACTCACTCTGTAGCCCAGGCTGGCCTTGAACTCATAGAGATCCGTCTGCCTCTGCTTCCCAAGTGCTGGATTTAAAGGCATGCTCCATCCACATCCGGCAAATGAATAATTTTTAAGTAATAAAAATTACAACAAGAAAACAGGCTCAAGGCTAGGGAGACACTCAGTGAAGGGCTTGCAGAGCCCGAGTCAGAGGCCACATCCGCAGGTGTAGGGACATGCACCTGTGATCCCTGTGCTGAGGCGTGAAAACAAGGGCATCCCTGGGGCGTGCTGGCCAGACAGTCTGACCACATCACCATCTTCCAGGGATGATGGGAAACTTTCTCAAAAATAAGGTGAGAGAGATTGAGGGAGAATCTTGGTAGGTCCCTCTCACGTAGCCCAGGTTGTCCTGGACTCTGTGGATTCTCCTCCTGCCTCTACCTTGAAAGTGCTGGGATTTTAGGCCTGAGCCCCCATACCCTGCTCATTTTTTACTTTACTCATTTCTGTATGATTTATATTTTTTATAGCAAGGATACAGAGCAAGACTTACAGTCTTGCTCTCTGTGTATGTGTGTGCCTCTCTCTCTCTCTCTCTCTCTCTCTCTCTCTCTCTCCACAGAGGCCCAGGATATCCTCATTGCTCAAGAGACATCTATTTACTTTTGAGACAGGGTCTCTCACTGATCTAGAACTTGCCAAGTAGCCTAGGCTGGCTGACCAGAGATGCTCAGGGAACTGCCTGTTTCTGCCTGCCCAGTGCTAGGATTAGAAGCACTCAGCACCCTGCCTGGAACTTTCACCTGGGTTCTAGGGATCAAACTGAGGCCCTGGCACTTACAAGGCAAGCACCTTACTGACTGAGCTATCCCAGCCTGTTGTTGGATTTAGTTTATTTACTTGCTTACTTACTTATTTACTTAATGTTATGGGTGCTTTGCCTGAATGTAGATGTGGGTACCCATATGGATGCCTGACACCCATGGAAGCCTGAAGAGGGTGCCTAATAGGAGTTACATACAGTCATGATTCAGCATGTTGAACCTGGGTCTTTGGAAGGGCAGCTGGTACTCTTAACTGCTGAGCCATCTCTTCGGCACATCCCCACCTATTAGTTTTTTTTATTTTTTTAATCATAGAATCTTATTATATTGTCCTGACTGGACTGGAAAAAGCGATGTTAACCAAACTGGCCTAGAACTTGTGGTACTCTTCCTGCCTCTGCCCCCCCAGTGCCAGAACATGCCACCATGCCTGCTATGGAAACCCAGCTTTAAAAAGCAGACCAAAATGATACACACATCAAAACGTCCTGTCAAATGCTGCACCAGTCAGTCAGGGCAGCACAAGCCTTCAATACCAGCACTTGGAGGCAGAGGCTTGTGAATGTCTGAGTTTAGCCCAGCCAGGACTACACAGTGACTCCCTACTCAGAAGAAAACTGGACTGGCCAGGATAGAGACTGGTTCTGTTGACAAGCATGGGGAAAGGTGGCACTTCCCTCTCTGAGGTTGGTTGTTGCTGCAACCACCCCACACCCCAAATGGCATTGACATCCTGTTCCTACATAACACAGATGTGGTGGCATTTCATTTATATTTTAATAAATAAAGTTTGCCTGAAGTTCAGAGAGTAGTTTGCCTGAAGTTCAGAGAGTAAAACAGCCACACTGACCAGCCTTACAGACCAGGCCTCAATAACACACACCTTTAATCCCAATAGCCACACTAGTTTTCCATAGAAAGTGGCAGTGCATGCCTTTAATTCCAGCAGTGCATGCCTTTAATCCCAGAACTAGAGAAGATTATAAGACAAGAGAAGTCATCTCTTAGACACGGTCTCATTCTGAAATTCCTGGAGGCAGCATTGCCATTTTCAGACTGAGGTCAAGGTAAGAGTCAGTGCCTGGCTGCTTTGCTTTTTGGATCTTCAGATTGAACTCCAATTTCTCTCTCAGAATTTTTATTAATCGTGCATCACAGAGAAGCATCGCCTGTTGTGGGAGATTTGTTTGTGTTTTTCCTCGGTTCCAAGGGCAGGGTTCACATATAGCTGGCCAAAGTGGACCATAGAGATTTCTGGCTGACTCAGAGGAGATAGAGGGACACAGAGGAAGAGGAATAAGGATGGGCCAAAGGGGATGCGCAGCCTTTTTGAGCAGGGAAACATGGAGAGTAGAGGTCACTGATCATTTTCTCCTTTGCTTTGTGAATCTATCAGGTTTAATTCTATTATCAGACTCCCAACCATTTTTAATTAATAAAACAGTAAAAGAAACTTCTTTATCTGGCATCCAAGGTGGTGCAACATCACAAAGCGGCTTTTAAAGCTGTCACGCAGTCCAAGGAAGCCTTCACTGTTTTTACAAAGATTGACTTCAGCTGTAAATGAAATCACATCAGATTCAGAAGTTAGATAAATATTAATTGAATTTTGGCTTTTGAAAATGCTAATTCAGAATGCAAAAGGGTGATTAAACCTATAAAGGTAAGCTGAACACCAATTGATGAATGAATAAGAAATATAGCTTATATTGAACCTCACACAATGATACCTGGATAGAAGTGATTTCTAAAAATTTTAAGAAAAATCAAAAGGTTAGATCCTTTAATTGTGATAAATCAAGTCACCTGAAAAGGGATTGTAGGCAAAGGATTCTTAGAAAAAAAATTTCTAAAGATAATCTAAATAGAAGGTCCCAGTCTTCTCGAATAATGCAGATGGTGTGGCAAAGGCCAGCATTGGACTAATGAGTGCAAACCAACAAATTTAAGATGTATGGAGAAAAGCTTTCTAAATTGATCCTGAAAGGAAAATTGAGACTTTGTTAACCAACAGGAATAGACCAAGCAGAAATTGTGGTACTTTCTACTAATACTAAAAGTTCCTCATTATGAACAGAAAATGAACATTGGTAAAGAGCTTACAGTAATTTCTTGGGAAAGATGAGCAACAAATATCCTAAAAACAAGAGACTTCAGCTTGTGAAAAAGAACTAGTTAGATCCTTGCTCACATGGTATGAGGAACACCAATTTCTGGAGCCCCTAGATTCTATACTGATGCACATAAATCAGGAAAGGTGGATTATAAATCAGGAAATTTAAGTAAAATAGCTCAAATCCCTTATTAGTCTGTTCAAAAGTCAGCATTATGTGATATTTTCATGGTATTATTAGATTTCCCAGAACCTCTTTACTAAGAGTTATTAACTCTCAATATGAAGAAAGGGTTGGTTTACATATTGAAACCACTGAACTTATTCCAGATGATTCAGAATTAACTTTGGTATTTATTCAATTACAAGAAATAATTAGGAATAGAAACATCCCCTGTATATAACATGTATTAGATCCCATACAGGTCTACCAGGCCCTCCAGCACATGATAATGATGAAATTAATCAGCTACAGGTAAAACATGTTCTAGAAGTCTCAGAATTTCATTTTATGTTAATAGCAAGGTTTGAAGAAAGACTTTTCTAGCACTTGGCAACAAGCCAAGGAAATGTCCTACTTGTTCTTTGTATAATCAAATTCCATTACATGCATGAAGTAACACAAAGGGTACTTAAATGAAATTCAGAAAATGGATATGTTTCATCTTGCAGAGTTTAGAAAATTAAAATATGTGTGCCATACTATAGATACATATTCAGGATTTCAATGGGCAACTGCATTGAGTTCTGAAAAGGCTAATTCTGTTATCCACACATTTATTATAAGTTATGGTTATTATGAGAATACCTGTACAAATTAAGACTGACAATGCTTCAGCATATGTAACAGGTTTTTTTTGTATATGACAACATAATGCATATAGCAGGTAAACCATGCAATCCTATAGGACAAGCAGCTATAGAAAGATATACTCACACTTTAAAAGATTTGCTTAATAAACAGAAAGGACCAATAAAGACCCCCATAGATAGATTATACAATGCTTTATCAACCTTAAATTTTTAATGTTAATGAAAAAGGAGCAATGACTGAGGAGAGACATTGGATAGTAGAAAAAAATGCTGATTTAAATCAGCCTATATATTTTAAAGATGTGTTGACTTCAGAATGGAAACAAGGATATGTATTACATTGAGAAAGATGTTTTTCTTTAACTTCTACTGAGGAAGAAAAGCTATGGATACCACTAAGATTAATAAAGATTAGATTTAAACAGGAGATACCTCTTGATTAGAAGAGGCAATAGTTCATCAAACATCTTGGCCAGTCAACCTGCCAAGAAAGGAAACTCCCCAAAGGTCAGGTTGGGGCAGGGTTTTGTCTTTGTATTTCCAGGAGAATAAAAGTATCCAACTAAGGAATCTGAAGACCACTGTATAAATGAGACATCTGAAGAAGGACGAATCATCCAGAGAAAATGCCCCCAAGAAAAAGAATAAATTGGCCAAATGGTATAGCATACTTTCAGTAGGATAAAGTCTCATAAATTGTCCCAAATATTTGTCTCTACTGTTCTCTGTAACTGGAGGTTTCTCTCCTGCCCACCAGTTCTGGAATAACTGCTCTGAGGCCCATTGGCTCAGGCTTATTATTAACTAGCTCTTACAACTGAAATTAATCAATTTCTCCTATTCTATATTTTATTGTTGTTGGATGTTTTTGCTCTTTTGGGGGTCCTGCCACCCAAGTCCAAAGTAAACGCACACAAAAGGAGGCTGATTTTTACTTATAAATGTCCACCCTTATCTTGGCTTGTTTCTAGTTAGTTTTTCTTAAATTATCCCATCTACCTTTTGCCTCTGTGATTTTCCCGTTCTCTTACTTCTGTAACTCTTACTCTTATTCCATGGCTTGCTGTGTAGCTGGGTGGCTGGCCCCTGATATCCTCCTCCTTCTCTGGATACTTTATTGCTCCTCCCATAATTATCCTTCTATTTATACTCTCTACCCACTAGCCCCATCTATCCTTTCTCCTACTTCAATATTGACTATTAATCACTTTATTAAACCATCAATTGTTTTAGACAAAGAATCATAACTTCACAGAGTTAAACAAATGCAGCATAAACAAAAGTAACACATCTTAAAATNGGAAGAGCAGGCAATGCTCTTAACCTCTGAGCCATCTCTCCAGCCCCTTAAAATAATTTTCTACAAGATTTTATCATGAGGATCATGGCTTGTTACCTCACATCTTGCTTCCCTGGTGGTTGTTGGCATCTCTCTGACTCCTCCTCTCTTCACATGTATCTCTACTTGAATTTCCTGCCTAGCTATATTCTGCCCTGCCATTGGCCAAAGAAGCTTTATTCATCAATAAATAAAGACAACATATATTCACAGTGTACAGAAGGACATCCCACAACAGTTCTCTATGGACATATAAAGCAAATGGTCTTTTTGCAGTCCTAATCCAATTAAAAATTGAAACTGGCTTTGAAGTTAGAGCATGGCTCTCTCTTTATCTAAATCCAAGCATGCTTGTTAAAGGAAAATTCAAAATCTCTATCTCATGTCAGAAGAGCCACCTGGTATGGCACAGAAGAAAAACCAAAATTAAGGGATTATTCTATTGCCAATAATCTTTCAATTTTTTGTTTTATTTTAACTCTTTATAAACTTTCTGTCAGGATATTAATGGTCATATAGAATACTAACTAATTCTAGAAATTGGCTCCATCTAGCTTCCTGTGGATGTGTTCTGGTTTGAGTCTGAAGCAGGTAACTAGAATTTAAGTTTGTGTACCCCAGGTGTATTTAATATATTGTGGTCCTTTTAACCTCTCTTAGATCTGATACAATGATATTTAAAATATTTAAGTCATCTGCCGTAAACCATGACCTTTCTTAACAGCAACTTTTGATGTCCCCAAAAGGGTGAGGGGCCCCACAATGATGATTCCACCTGGGTTGTGGTAATGCTGTTAATATGGCCAATGCCACCCAAAGATCAGCCTTCTACTACAAAATGCTGAGGACAATTTCAAGATGGGTCCAGCCTCAGAGACTACTCCATCCAGGACTTCAGATAAGTCCTGCACTTTCTCATCATACCAAGACTGGACAACAGCTAGCTCTCCCAGGATTTATTCATTACCTCAATTTTCTCAGGATCCCCTAAAGTTGCCGCTGCCCCCAGACAACAGGAAGCAATTTTAAGAAAATGGTGCCTACATTACCAGGAGGTGGGGTGGGTGGTTTCGGTCATTTAGTGGGTTATGGATGTTTATTATTATATGGGGGTTATTTTCAAGTTGTTTTTGGTCTTAGGCAGGGAGGAAACTAAACAAAGGAGATTAGATTCAGAGATCTTGTTCTGAGAAGAAAAAAGTGGGTATAGGAATGATAGGATAAAAGGACAGATTATTGAATCTACTTTTCAACTAAAAAAGGAACTAACTACTAGTCTCAAATATTTTACATTGGTATGGATTTTTGTATACTGATACAAATTAAAAGTTATTTTTGTTATACTATATGTATGTTTCTATTCTTGCTTAAGATATTTTTGTCTGTTTGTTTTGATTTTTTGAGACAGGGTTTCTCTGTAGCTTTGGGACCTGTCCTGGAACTAGCTCTTGCAGATCAGGCTGGCTTCTAACTCAGAGATCCACCTGCCTCTGCCTCCTGAGTGCTGGGANTTTTGAGACAGGGTTTCTCTGTAGCTTTGGGACCTGTCCTGGAACTAGCTCTTGCAGATCAGGCTGGCTTCTAACTCAGAGATCCACCTGCCTCTGCCTCCTGAGTGCTGGGATTAAAGGAGTGTGCCACCACCACCTGGCTGCTTAAGATATTTTGTATATTGATACAAATTTGATGTTATTTTTGTTATACTGTATATGTATACTTCTATTCTTATTTAAGGTATTGTACCTATGCAGCTAATTAAAAAATGTATTGTAGCTAGGCAGTGGTGGCACATGCCTTTAATCCCAGCACTCAGGAGGCAGATCTCTGTGAATTTGAGGCCAGCCTGGTCTACAAGAGCTAGTTCCAGGAAAGGCACCAAAGCTACAGAGAAACCTTGTCTCAAAAAGGAAAATTTATTGTCAAGTTCTAGTCCTTGAAAGCTATTAGGATAATAAAGAAAGACAGGCTAGTCAACTGTAACAATCAAACCTTATAGTCATGCCATGTATGTTTTCAAGGTCAAACAGAGATATATTTTAAATATATAAATGGTCTTCAAACACCTCAGAATAAGGTACTTACAATATTTTAATAACATAAGGCTTTTCGTCACAGTGAGACATGTCTGCTCCTGGCAGCACTAACTTAATTCATAAAAAATTATGGACATCAAAGAACCTTCTCCATATGTAATTTGCTTCCTTTGTGGCAAAATTAGCCACTGGGAAAGAAACTACCTTTGCCTCAACTGCTGGTAGCATGCTGTCCAAACTGGACAAGCAGGAGACAAGGCGACTGCTGAACTATGCCAAGACAAGGTATGACAGTCCTTCAAAATTTTCTGCTTCACGAAAGAGTCTGTCAGATATTCTAGGCTTTTAGCCCAAAGATGGGTGCCCCAACACTGAAAAGGAATCTTGGGGGTCACTGTCCAGGCAGCCAGATGTCTCTGTCACTCCTATAGTTTTAAAAGTTGTTTGCTCTGTACTTCCTGTTTACTTGGGTAATAGTATATCCTTCTTAGGTCTCTGAAGGTTACATTATTACCTGAATAATAGGTAATATTGATAACTATATAATCACAATTTTCCTTAGATATGAGAGGAAGTAAATTAGATTCAAAATTTTGAACTCCCCAAAAGAGTAAGTGCAAATGGCCTGGACATTATGAATGTAATTCTTACCTGATAATTGTTCTTATTGTATATAGTTTTACCATGTTAGAGTTAAAACCTTTCCTTTTTATTTAGACAAAAGGGGGAAATGTTGTGGGAGATTTGTTTGTGTTGATGCCCCAAGTCCACCAATGGAGTTGGGCCTGTTTCAGATGGCAAGGTCCACATTCAGCTGGCCAGAGTGGACCCCAAAGTTTCCTGACTGACTCAGAGGAGATAGACAGACGCAAAAGAGGAATGAGGGACACAAAGGGGATGTACAGCCTTTCTGAGCCGAGATGTGGGGAGAGTAGAGGTTGCTGATCATCTTCTCCATTGCTCTGTGGAACTATCGGGTTTTACCCTAATATCTGACTCTCAACCATTTTTTATTAATGAAATGTTGCACGAATTCTAAAAGGTATTAATAATAAAAGCCTGGAGTCAGATACAGGGGGAAATGCTGAGAAATCAGAGAGATGAAGGAGCAAACCGCAGCCACCTTACCTACACAACTTCCCAGCCAAAAGAGACTGAGTTCCTGTCTCCTCCCACCTTATCACTTCCTCTCTCCACCAGCCATATCACTCCGTGTCTGTCTGTGCAGACCTCCAGACCTCTATGGTTAGCTAGTGGCTAGCTCAACCCTCTGATCTTCAGGTGAGTTTTATTTGTACAAACAAGATATCACCACAATAAAATAATAAAAGAAGTCACTTTAAACACCTTCCAAAACAGAGAAGTGCGACACAGCATGAGTGTGAACACACACATACCCATGTACTAAATAAATAAATATGACACAAATTAATTTTAGGACCTCCAGAGATGGATAGGGAGTTAAGGGCATATAACATAACATACTGTTCTTCTCTGGGACTTAAATTCAGACAACAGCACTCTCATTGGTTGGCTCACAACTATCTGCAATTCCAACTTATGGGAATCTGACGCCCTTTTCTGTCCTCCACAGGAACCTATACTCACAGGCACATAGCCCCCCAATACATTATTTAATAAATCATTTAAAACTTTAAAAAGCTAATTTCAGGCTAGAGAAATAGCTCTTCAGTTAAGAGCACTGGCTGCTCTTGCTGAAGACCCAGTTTCAATTTTCAGACATAGGGATTCACGACTGTAACTGAATTTCAAGGAGATCTAACGCCCTTTTCTGGCCTCCATGGGCACCAGGTATGCATTGCTGTACATACATACATGCAACCAAAGCCCATGCACATAAAAAAGAGTTAAATAAAATAATTAATTTAAAAAGAAAATGTCATTTGGCCAGGCATTGCAGTCATATCTTTAATTAAAGCACCTAGAAGACTGAAGCAAGAAATTAAGAGTTCAAGGCCCTTACTTAGCAAAATGTTGTAACAGAAAGGAAGGAAGGAAGAAATGAAAGGGGGAAGAGGGAGGGAGGGAAGGAGGGAGGAAGGGAGGGAGGAAGGAAGGAAGGAAGGAAGGAAGGAAGGAAGGAAGGAAGGAAGGAAGGATGGATGGATGGATCTTGCTGTCTCATGAGTCCACCATAAAGAATCTTGCTGTGGGATAATGTTCTTGTACATTGTAAAGACTTGTTACTCCTCATATTGGTTTAGTAGGCAGGCAGGAGGTATAGGCGGTACAACCAGACTAGGAGAATTCTGGGAAAAAGAAAGGCAGAGATGCAATCATCAGCCGGATGCAGAAGAAGCAAGATGAGAATGCCTTACTGAGAAAAGATACCAAGTCACATGGCTAAACATAGATAAGAACTACAGGTTAATTTAAGTTGTAAGATGTAGTTAGTAATAAGTCTGAGCAATAGGCCACAGTTTATAATTAATATAAGCCTCTGTGTGTTTCTTTGGGACTGAACAGCTGTGGGACCGAGTGGGACAGAAACTTCCATGTACGGAATCCCGCAAGATTCCCTCAGTTTTTCTGCCTAGACCACTCTTCCCCGGCATCTGCATGGCTGGTCCATCATCCCTGTTTCTAAGACACTGCGGGTTCAGTAGAGAGGAAGGACACATTAACCTTCAGCAGGGCTTTAGTAAGAGAGCTAGAGCATTGTGGTCACAGACAGCCATGGGGGAGATTTAAGGGAAAGAGCCTTCAGTTTAGAAACACAGACAGAGGGAGTTTCTGGCTATTTCAGGGTTCCAGAAACTGGGGATGTTCCATGTCACATGATCCCTGTATTATAAGCAGAGAAAGCACAGGAAAAAAGTAGGAACATACCTATTTAGAGACATAAATTACCATGAATTCATTTCAAACTGGATGTTAGCTTTGTGTCTCTGACTGGAAAGATTTCTAGCAGTGTGAAGAAGGGGATTGTTCTGGGCAGCTAAAGATAAGATAAATATCTTCCAGGGGAATTCAGTAATTAAATTCAAGTATTGAATACAAAGTTTATATATTACAAGTAGGAAAAAATAAAAGGAAGAATTACTAATGAGCCAAGGTTTAAGAAGTTGCAGTTTATCTGTTAGTGAGAACTGGCTTGGAATTATGGATCTACACCACCATGCCCAGCCTTCCTCAGCCTGAAGGTTTTGTTGTTATTTTGTTTTTAAAAATGTATTTATTTTTAGCCTGGCAGTGGTGGCACACACATTTAATCCCAGCACTTGGGAAACAGAGGCAGGTGAGTTTCTCTGTGAGTTCGAGGACAGTCTGGTCTACAGAGCGAGTGCCAGGACAGACTCCAAAGCTACACAGAGAAACCCTGTCTCAAAAAAACGCCCCCAAATATTATTTATTTTTATGTGCATGAGTATTTTGCCTGCATATATGTAAGTGTACTGCATGTGTGTCTGTGCCAAGGAAGCCCAGCAGATGGTATTGGATCCCTGGAACTGGAGTTATGGGTGGCTCTAAACACCATGTGTGCACTGGGAACTGAACCTGGGTCTTCTACAAGATCAGCAGGTGCTCTCTACTGTTGACCCATCTCTCTAGACCCAAGCTTAACTGTACTGCTTTTCTTGCTAAACTGCAAGTTGTTGTAATTTTATCAAATATTCATTTATTTTCAGTCCTGGGGACTGAACCCAGGGCCTTACACAGGCTAGGCAAGCAGCCCTGGCTGTCCTGGAACTTGCTCTGTAAACCAGGTTATCCTTGACTCCAGAGATCTGCCTGCCTTCCAGGTGCTGGGATTTAAATTGTGTGACATCACTGTCCATCTGCACCACCATCACCCAGCAGAAATGTGTAGCCCAGGCTGGCCTAGAACTCATGATCTTCCTACCTTTGCCTTCTTCAGCAAATCCTTCTGGCATGTCCCACAAAAACTGGCTCACTCCTAACTTTTAAAAAGGATTCTGTACCCATTTTCATTGCAGCGCTAATTTAAAAGCAGCTAGAGGGGCTTGAATGATGGCTGAGTGGTTAAGAGAACTGACTGCTCTTCCAAAGATCCCAGGTTCAATTCCCAGCTTACATGGCAGCTCATAACTATCTGTAACTCCAAGATCTGCTGCCCTCACACAAACATACATTCAGGAAGAATATCAATGCACATAAAATAAAAATAAATAGATTGGCCAGGCAGTGGTGGAGCACGCCTTTAATCCCAGCACTCGGGAGGCAGAGGCAGGTGGATCNAAAAACAATAAATAAATAAATAAATAAATAAATAAATAAATAAATAAATAAATAGACTGTTTTTTAAAAAGCAGCTAGAACCTGTCATGGTGGTACACACCTATAATCCCAGTCGTTAGCAGTGAGGGCAGGAAGATCAGCTACTAGAAACAGGATCTTTCTGTGTGTCCTTGGCTGGTCTGGAACTCGCTGCATAGACCATGCTAGCCTTAAACATGAATAAACAGTTCACCAAAGTCAAAAAACTGTCTGTGTCCACATGCTGCTATTGGTGATGACCATGGCTGAACAGTCATCTCTTTCTTGAAAAGGTCACAGAAATAATCAGATACGTTCGCCAGAAGATTCTTTAACAATCGCCTTATATCTACATACTGACCTAGATCTGGAGGTGCCATTGGAGGACCAGCTGGTGAATTTCTCAGCTCAGATGTGAGCTCTTTAGACATGCTTCCCCAGGAGACCATATGGCAGCAATCTTTCTTTAGAGTAATGCCTACTCTTCCCCCCTCTTTTAAATACAGGGTCTCTTGTATATCAGTCTGACCTTAAACTCTCATTATAGTTGAGGATGACCTTGAACTTCTGATCTCCTGCCTTTGCCTCCACCTCCCAAGTGCTGAGACTACAGGAGTGTGCAGGTGACCTATGCAGTGGTGGGAACTGAACCCAGAGCTTGCTGCATGCTAGGCAAGTACTTTACCAACTGACCTACACTCTCAGTCCCTTGTCCAGTTTTGAAGAGGGCACCAGACCTCATTACAGATGGTTGTGAGCCACCATGTGGTTGCT
>LOEQ01004855.1:112290-124471 GCA_001685075.1 Bramus lutescens | reverse complement strand
AGCCCTGACTGTAGTCACCTGCAGAGTCAGACACGGAGAGACCGGGCTCAGCCCAGACTGTGGTCATCTGCAGAGTCAGACACGGAGAGACCGGGCTCAGCCCTGACTGTAGTCACCTGCAGAGTCAGACACGGAGAGACCGGGCTCAGCCCTGACTGTGGTCATCTGCAGAGTCAGACACAGAGAGACCGGGCTCAGCCCTGGCTCTAAGGATCTGATCTGATAATCATTGTGGGAGAACTGACTGATGAATGCAAAGGTCCTGCTGCTTTACCCGTTCACCCAACAGCCNNNNTCCTGTGGCAGCTCATCAATGCTTTCCTTGTTTAGAGGTTCTACTATGGTCCTTATTATGGCTAGCTAGCAGGCATGGTATAATTTGTTAAACCTATCCTACACTGGATTAGTGCGCAGGCAAGTCTGTTGTACGAGACGGTCCTCTGCGTCGCTCTGCTGCCATCTTCAGGAGCTTGGGAGCACCTGCTTCCAAAAGATCCTCATAGAATGAAGGGTTGGGGAAGGTCATAGGACCCTCACCTGATTATCTAGTCACCCCCATCAGCTGTATGCAAATCTGTCTGAATTATTCATATTGTCTTGTGGTATCAGGGAGGGGCTATAATATTTAGGTAGGGAAGGACTGGGGGGGCTCCATCTACACAGCCCTGAAGGAGTTATCATCCATTCTAGATGCAGACATTCCAGTGTTGACTGCTTTAATGTCACCCAGTCACTTATAGTAAGCCCTTTATTTTATTTTTTAATTTTAAACCTTATTTTTATTTATTCTTGTGTCTTTCACATCATGCGTCTCAATCCCGTTTATTTCCCCATTCCTTCATATCCAGCCTCTGCCCTTGAAATATCCCCCCAATAAAATAAAATTTAAAAGAAGAAAAAAGAAAAATAGGAGGAAAAGTCTCATCGTGGAAACCATAGTGTGGCACAGTGAGTCACACATTTAACCCTTTTCTCCATGGATCTTTACTTGCAAGTGTTCGTTGCAGAGAGTCATTGATCTGGTTCCAGGGTTCTGGTTTCTGCTACACTATAGATGCTGGGCCATCCTGCTGTTGCTCTGTGTTGTGGAGATCAGGTAGTGGGATTCTGCAGGACCAGCCGCTTCACAGGCTCCCACAGATCATAGATGAGGTGGATGTTGGGTTGGGTCAACTCATAACCCTGGTTCTGGGCCTGATAGCTGCAGCGTTGGTCAGTCCACCAGGGTGGGCTCTCCAGCATTGCCCTGGCTAGTTCACCCCTTGCAGTAATGAGCAAGAGGCAGGGTCAGGTCAGCTCTCCCACACCTGGACCATCAGGGCCACCTCTACTGTGTTGCCCAGGAGAGGTGCAAGGGCCACTCTCCGAGGGGCAGGGACAGCTCTCCAGCTTCTATGGCCTAACAGCAATCTCTCCCTACCAAAAGCAGCCAGGGGTAGCTGGGGGGGGCATCTCTCCCCCACCCACAACACCACATGGCAAATGAGGGGTGAGGTCAATCTCCCATGCTCACATTCTCAAGGTAGTCCACCCAGACCTCTGTCAGTAGGGTCAGCTCCACTGTGCTTCCCAGACGAGGCACAGGGCCCACTTTCCCCGGTGTTGCAGCTGGTAAAGGGGAGGGTCAGCTCCCTTGTCAGCTGAAAGTGTTAGGGGAGGGGGGGAGGGCATCTTTCCCTCATTCCTACCACCACTCATAGATGAGGGAGGCAGCCAGCTATGCTGTCAGGGCTGGTTATACAGGGTCAGCTCTACTGTGCTGCCTAGGTGAGGCACAGGGCCTGTTCTCCCAAGTGCTGCAGCTGATGAGGGTCAGGCCAGGTCCCCACCTGCTGCAGATGGTGAGGGGCAAGGGGAGGAGGGCATCTTCCCCTCATCCATGCCACTGCATGGCAGACAGGAGAGGTGTGATCTTCTTTCCCATTGTCATGCCCTCAGGGCCAGCTTGCCCATGACCCCGCAGACAGGATCAGATCTACTATGCTGCCCAGGTGAGGTGTAGGACCCTCTTTTCTGAGTGCTTCAGCCTGTGAGGGGCAGGACCAGTTCTCCCTAGCGTTACAGCCAGTGAGTGTTGGGGCCAGTTCTGCACAGCCCTATCCTTTTGGCCTTTAGTGATATCAGGAGTCACTAACATCAATAGAGACCATGGTTGCATCAAAGCCTTGAACCTAGACATGGGCCCCAGCAGCAGCCCAGGCCTAGATATTGGCTCTGGGTGGTAATGAAACCTCCCACCTCCACCCACTCCCCACTTCTTTCTCCTTTTCAGATAAGCCTTCTATGGGACATGAACCATTCAACCATTCATATTCTCTCTCTCTCTCTCTCTCTCTCTCTCTCTCTCTCTTCTCCATACATTAGCTCACCACAGTAGTGCCCATCTGCTTGGCATAGCATGGGCCCGTGTTTTCCCCTTGGAGCCTGGATAGGACCACCCCAGGCCTGCATGCGGGTCTCCTTGTCCAGCTCAGTACTGCACAGCGCTGGGCAGGACCATGTTTCCTCATCACAAGGAAAGAGGCGCTGGGCAGGCTCCTGCCTGGAGCAGAGATGTTGCTGGAACTCTCTTGTGGCCGGGGCTAGAAAGTCCAGGCTGCGTTCAGTAGAGGCCCTGCTCGCCAGCTGTTGCTCTAAGGAAGCCTTTTTAAACAAGCTTGTTGGTTCCCCAGGCAGACCTTTGGTGGAGCCGGGAACAAATCGCTAAGGTGCCTACTTAACACATTAAAGCATGCTGACCTCTAGGTTTTTCCTGCATCCCCACAGTCCCTGCTTACTACAAGGTCCTCCTGGCTTGCACACACTGCCCCCTACCCCTGAGCTCTACAGTCCAGGGGGCTGAGATGCCCTTCCCTATATAATCCAACCATTTTGATTACCAGCCCCCCTCCCATTTATTTTGGGCCTCCTGGCTGTTGCCTCTCTCCTCCTTCCTTTCCTCATATCCTTACCTGGCTCAGGGGCATGTCCTGGACTCTCCCAGACGCCCCTGCCTCTGACTGTGTTCTCCCTTTTATCCGTAACAGAGCATCTCCCCCATACCCAGGAACATCTCCCCCATACCCCATACCCAGGAGCATCTCCCCCATACCCAGGAGCATCTCCCCCATGCCCAATACCCAGGAGCATCTCCCCCTTACCGAGGACGTAGAGGGGGTATGGGTCCTCGTAGAGGGGGTATGGGTTATGGGTGGAGCATCTCCCCCTTACCGAGGAGCATCTCCCCCATTCCCAGGAGCATCTCCCCCATACCCAGGAGCAGTCATGTCCTCTCCTTTTTATTTCTTCTCTGATTCACTTACCTCAGTTTATCCTTGGGACCATAGGAAGAAGGGTAGACATTGTCTCCTACTGGGAAGGCATTTTAGCAGCAAGGTCAGACCATTATTGGATCGTATTGTTGTTGGTTTATTTTCTGGGACAGAATTTCTCTGGGTAACCTTGGCTGTCCTGGAACTTGCTCCATAGTCCAGGCTGGCCTCAAAACCTGCCTCTGCCTCCCAAGAGCTGGTGTTAAATGCATGTGCCACCACCGCCTGACCATTATTGGATCTTATAGAATCTAACAATCAGCTCTTCTGTGTGGAAACTTTTATCTTCATCATATTCTTACAAGAATATGTTACTAAGGGAATTGTTACTAAAGGAAAACCAAATAATTCCTATAGCTTCACCTACTCTTAGTTAACTTAGAAATTATTCATTTTGGAGGCCACCAGCTGGGTAATACATTCGTAGTCTCCCATTCGCTTTGTAGATAGTGCCTTTATAATGTGGGTTACGATGATAACGGTTGCCTAGGAAACTTCTCAGACTAAAACTTTTGCTGAAAGCTCTTGATTGTTCACTTTCATCTGTAGGAACAAAGTGGGAAGGCTAATTAGCATCTTTTTTCCTATACACATGTCATTTCTATTTTTAAAATATATTGTGTGGCACATAGGCCACAGAGTGCATGTAGAGGTCACATGTAGAGCCTGTGGAAGTTGGGACCCTCTTTCTACCCCCAAGGACTTCAGGGATTGAACTCAGATTATCAGGCTCGGTGGCAAACATCTTGATCCACTGAACTATCTTGCTGGTCCTCTTTAAATATATTTTAAATTTAAGAGCACATGCTACTTTTCTAGAACCTGAGTTCTGAGAACCAAGCCCTCAAGTCAGGTAGCTCATAACTACCTATAGCTCTGGCTTTCAGAGGCTCTGACACGCTCTTTTGGCTTTTGCAGGGACATGCACACATGTGGCATCACAAATACAGACACCCAAACATTACATATTAATAAAAAATAATTTTAAAATATATTCTTAAGTTTTACTTTGTGTGCTTCTGTACTTAAATATTTATCCATTTTTGTTTTGTGTGTATGAGAGTCTTCCCTGAATGTGTGTGTGTGTGTGTGTGTGTGTCTGATACCCAGTGCCAACAGAAGAGGGCAAGGGGACCCCTGAAATTGGAGTTACAGACAGTTATGATCAGCCACATGGATGCTTAGATTCAACCTGGGCCCTCTGCGAGAGCAGCCAGTGCTTGCTCTTGATTACATATTTCCAGCTCTATCTATTTTATTTTTTGAGACAAGATCTCTCGCTGACAATGTAGCCCACAAATTTGGCTAGAATAGGTGGCTATCAGGCCCCTGGGGTCCTCTTTCTTAGTGACAGGATTACAGGTATACCCCTCAGAGCCCAGCTGACTTTTGCACAAATGATGGCAACTGAACTCAGGTCCTCGTGTCTGTGATTGAACCATCTCCCCAACCCCCCTCCCTACACACACACACACACACACACACACACATATATTGAGACAAGGTCTCTACCCCAGCCTGGCTTTGAATTCTCTGTGCAGTAGTCAAGGATAATCCTGAATTTCAGATATTTATGCCTCCATTTCCGGGGAGTTAGGATTACAGATGTGTGCTACCAGGTTAAGATAAGCAAGCCCTTGGCATCCTTCTGTCTCTACACTGAGCCCCCACTCTGGGTTTACCAGGCCTTTCTAAAATCCTAAATTTGTCCGTAGCCTATTATAGATACATTAGAATAAAAGGGCTATGCTGGGAGCAGCGGCTCTGTTTCTTCGAAGAGCCTGAACTAACAAAGAGACAGGTGAGACGGGACAATGAAGACCCCTTTCCAGAGGACACAGTTGGCCTCATTAGGACCAGGCCAACACTGCAACTGAATTAGACATTAAGGAATCATGTATTCAACAAGAGTTCAGGCACGGGTTTGAAACAGAAATCAATAGTAAAGTGTACATGAGCCACTAAACTTTTTTGTTAGTCTCAGAGGGGAAATGCAACAGAAAGCAGACTTGCCACTGGGACAGGTGGGGTTTTATTGCAGAGGGTAGTAGTTAGTAGTTAGTGTCATTAGAATAAAATAAGTAACAGTATTCATAGATGGAGCACCTGCATCAAACTTTGTACAAGTTAACCCGATTCGGGAAATAACCAGGCTAGCTTAAAGATAAACAATTATATTTTTATTTATTATAAGGGGAAAAACTCATGAAACCAGAACGAGAAGTCCAAGCTCAGCTGTGCAGCGAGGGAACCACACAGAGAGAGAACACCTGGGCCATGCACCCGTTTTTGACAGGGTCCCAGCAAACCACACCCTAACTTGGTCCCACCTCTTAAAGATAATTGGTTAACCAAGCTTCCCCATCAAAACCTCATCATTCTTAGTCTCAGGGAACTTTTAGGTCTTAAGAGCGGGTAGAAAACACGTAAGACGGTGTGATGGCCTGAATGAGAATAGCCCTATAGGGTCTTATATGTGAATTCTTTGTGTTCAGTTAGTGGAACTGTCTGAGAAGGATTAGAAGGTGTGGCCTTGTTGGAGAAAGCATATCACTGGGGGGAGGGTTTGAGGCTTCAGTATGTGTGTGTGTGTGTGTGTGTGTGTGACACACACACACCACAGGCTGCTGCTTGCAGATCAGGATAGAAAGCTCTCAGCTACTTTTACAGCACCAAGTCTGCCACCATGATAATAATGGACTAGTCCTCTGAAACTGTAAGCCAGACCCTAATCAAATGCTTTCTTCTTTATGTTGCAGTGTCTCTTCACAGCAGTAGAACACTAAGACATGAAATTGGGAGGGAGATTGAAAATATGTTAGGAAACTGGAGGAATGGAGTGGGGGATGGATATATCCAAGATAAATTGTATATATCGATGAAATATTTCCCCAAATTTAAATAATTAAAATGATATCTATATTGGGAAATGCTGTTCATTATTATATATGTGCATGTACCGTGTTATCACGGCAATATGTAAGTGCAGGTCAGACAAGAGAGCTTTACAAGTATACCAAAGCATTACATAACACATCAAAGTTTGTACAGAACATCTCGTAAAACCAGCTTGCTCAGAAACCATTAATTGAGCTGGGTGTGGTGGCACAAGCCTGTAATCCTAACACTTGGGAGAAAGGGGTAGGAGGATCCAGAGCTCAGGTCCATACTTAGCTATGTAGCCAGTTGGAGGCTAGCCTGGGCTACACAAGACCTTGTCCCGAAAATAACTAAATAAACAAGCACATCATAAAACAGGGTCTTGGGCTGAGAGATGGCTCAGAGGTTATGAGCACTGACTGCTCTTCCAGAGGTCCTGAGTTCAATTCCCAGCAACCATATTGTGGCTCACAGCCATCTGTAATGAGATCTGGTGCCCTCTTCTGTCCAGCAAGCATACAGATGGATAGAACACTGTATACATAATAAATAAATAAATCTAAAAAATAAAAGTAAAACAGAGTCTCACTGTATAACCCTGGTTGGCCTGAAATTCTCTATGTAGACCAGACTGGTTTCAAACTCACAGAGATTCACTTCCTCTGTCTCCTGAATGCTAGGAATAAAGGCATTCACCACCATACCTAGTCAATCATTTTCATTTTTGATGGCTTAAAAATTATTTATTATTTATTATTATTTATTTATTTTGTATAGTGTTTTGCCTGCATATGTACCTGCATGCCAGAAGAAGGCACTAGATCACATTATAGATGGTTGTGAGCTGCCATGTGGTTGCTGGGACTTGAACTCAGATCCTCTAGAAAAGCAGACAGTACACTTCACCTCTGAACTATCTCTCTAGGCCCAATGCTTTAAAATTTATGGTTCTTTCAAAGAAAATAAATGTCCTGACCACATTTTAACATTTATTCTTGGGGCTGAAGAGATGCCTCTAGGGTTAAGAGCCCTTACTGATTTTGCAGAGGACCAGAGTTCAGTTCCAGCACTCCTATTGGCCAGCTCTCAACTGCCTGTAACTCCAGCTCCAAGGGATCTGACATCCCTTGGTCTCTTCAAGGACCCATACTCAGGTGCATGTACACAAACACACACTCATACACATAAAATAAATAAAAATAAATCTTAAAAAACACCATTCTTCATTTGGTTTTCTATTAGCACCTTAAGTACTTCATTCTGGGCTAGGTGTGGGGGGCACAGGGGTTTTCGAGGTCACAGACATACACTAGAGGAACCTGGAATGTTAAGTGCATATGGTTGCTCCTTCAAGGGATGGAATGCAAGACCTGTTTTCCACCCAGAAGCCTGAAGTGGACATGCTTTCTAGACTGGTGACCTTTGCCCACATGTGACCAAAGACTTTCTGGCAGCGGACCCTTCTCCAGACCCTTCTTGTAAATTTTCTTTGCTTGGTCAATCTATAGGACCTATCTTTATGGAAGGTTGAACTTATATATCTACTTTACAAAGAGTTTCAGTGTAGTAATTTCTGATCTGTATTTAGCTTACTTTGTTCCTCAGTGAAATTTAGTTATGTTTGCTCTGCACTCAGGATTGAGTTAATCGTCCCAAGAATAGTTTTCACCAGATTGTACATGTGTAAATGTCTCTCAAATAAAACTGCTTGGGATCAGACTCCCAAAGTTTGAACCAACATTTAGCTACCGAGTCATATTGTGCTGAATTGCTTGCTTTCTTGCCTCTCTTGGCTCATTTGCTCGGCTATCTGTGATGGTCACAGATACCCCTGAATCTAGGGCCATAGCTCAATGGTAGAACACTTGCTTATCATATATGCAGCCCTAGGCTTGATGCCCAGCACCAATAAAACAAAACAAAATTAAGCTATCACTTTTTCAAGGTAGTCAGAATGGTTCTTATACAATAACAGCAAGAATATAATTCTCTGGGGCATAGTAGCACAGGACACTAATCCCAGAACTTGAGGAGCAGAAGCAGGAGTATCTCAGTGAATTCGAGGCCAATCTGACCTACACAGCAAGTTCCAAGCCAGCCAAAGTTATAAATAAGACCCTGCCAAAGGAAGAGAAGGAGTAGAAGAAGAAATAAAAGGATATAATTCGGCAATTATTGAAGAGTAATACTCAAAAAAGAAAGAAAGAAAAGAAAAAGAAAACATTTTTAGCCAGTATAGTGGTACACACCTTTAATCTCAGCACTCAGGAGGTAGAGGCAGGTGGATCTGAGTTTGAGGCCAGCCTGGTCTACAAAGAGAGTTCCAGAACAGTCAGAGCTACACAGAGAAACCATATCCTGAAAAACAAAAATAAAAAATAAATGAATAAGAAGAGGAGGAGGAGAAGGAGAAGGAGTAAGACTCATGGTAGGTATGGTGGTAAAGTCCTATAATCCCAGAACTCATAGTAGAGGGGGGAGGATCAAGGGCTCACGGCTGTCTTCAATTATAAAGTGATTTTGAGGCAAACCTGGGCTACCTGCAATCATATCTCAAAAAAAAAACAGAAGGAAAGAAGGGGCTAGTGATATATAGCTCAGTTTGTAGAGTGCTTGCCTAGCATGCACAAAGTCCTGAGTTCAACCCTCAGCACAGCTTTGAAAGCAATGTGTTATTAGGCAACTCTGTAATTCCAGCACTCAGAAGGCGGCTGCAGGAACCTCAGAAGTTCAAGGTCATCCTCAACTAGATAGATTTTGAGGCCAATCCATGCAACCCAAGCTACATGAGATGGCTAAAAAGAGAAAGGGGAAAAAAGTTCATTGTAATCTATAATTATTTTCATGCTTATTTATTCTAGTTTATTTATTATTGCATATGACAGAAGGCTAGGACCTACCTATGCTAGGAGGCACACGTGAAAGTCAAGGGACAACTTTGTGGTTCTTTCTTTCCCCTCCATTTGTGTGTGCGTTCCTGTCTGTGTGTGTGGGGGGGGTATGCATGTCTGTGTGTGTCCAGAGGCCAGAGCAGGGCATCATGCGTTTTCTGCTGCTTTCTGCCCAACCTTCTGAAGCAGGGTCTCTCCCTGTGGTTTGTGTTCTCTTGGCTAGGTTGGTAGCCAGCAAGCCTCAGTCACGCTCCTGTCTCCGAGTTTTCAGAGCTGGGTTTGTAAGCAGGCGTGGGATATCTGCTTTGTTTTGTGCATGCTGTGATGCCAACTCCAGTCCTCATGATTATCCAAGCACTGTCAACTGCTGAGCCAACTCTCCAGTCCCTATTCTTAGGTTTTAATTTTGTGTCTAAAAATTTTAAATTGTATTTATCCATCCGTTCATCCATTCGTGCGTGTGTGCACCACAGCACCAGTGTGAAAGCCAGAAGACAACTGGGAGGGGGGGTCTTTCTCTTCCTCCACCATGTGGATCCCATGGATGAAACTCAACTCATCAGTCTTCATAGCGAGCACCTCTATCTGCTCAACCATCTCATTGACCCATCGGGTTTATTTTAAAATGAGTCTTAATTCTGCGCAGTTCGGTTACAAGCGTTCCAGGCACACACACACACTTTCAGTAGTGGGGAGCTTTATAACTTAGTTGTATTTCATGCATTTTTTTTAAAGTTCCTCAATAGCCAACAAACCTTTAAAACTAAAATTCTTAGCTGGGTGTGGCGATGCATGCCTTTAATCTCAGCACTTGGGAGGCAGCTGCAGGGGAATCTCTGTGAGTTCAAAGCCAGCCTTGCCTACAGAGCGAGTTTCAGGACAGCTAAGGCTATACAGAGAAATTCTGTCTAAAAAAAAAAAAAAGAAAAAAGAAAAAAACTCACAAAAATTCTTAAGCCAGTCCACTTGCAAAATTAATTAATTAAATTAGTTAAATTAATGGGGCAAACAGAGTCTGCAGAGTTTTAAAGCATGAAATTGCGGGAAACAGGACATGCTGCAGGACTGACCTGTTGTCTTCTTTAAAGTGGAATTCATCAGCTGAGTTTAAAGAACACTTTAAAACTACCAAGTGCTATTTTTCTGATTTGATAGTAATAGTGTTTTGTGAGTGAAAATGAATGTTAGGTTTAAAACAGCGATAGGAACTCTGGGGGATGAGAAATCAAAAGGCTGGGTGGGGGGGAAGCAAAGCTGGTCTTGGCCGGCTCTGATTACCACCTGCAGCCTCACCTGTTCCAGGGAGCCAACCTCCCTCCCACAGGCAAGGAGCTAGATCTGTGGTAACCTAGGAAACCACAACCGCATCTTGGTAACTGTATCTGTTGTTGGTCAGGTGGCTCCTTTGTGGTAGAACATCCTTGAAGCTACAGTGAGGCTGTTCCCGCCAGAGCAGAAACCAACACATGCAGGCATCCTCCCTCATGTGTGCAGCACGAGGGATCTGCACCCTCAAAAGGCCTGACTCCGTTGTAATATCATTTGCACCCCTCACCTTGTGTGAAGATCATAGGAGGAATTCCCTAAAAGATCTGACCCACTATATTTTGGACAGAAGAGGGGGTCACGTTACTCTATGACTATGCTACTTACCTCATAAATCGTCATACCAAATTCCTTAGCACCCACAATGCAGAGCCCTTTCGGGTCCCCACTTGGGGGCAGTCCATGCCAGTCTGCTTTTGGAGTTCTTGCTTTGCTAATCTTGGCTGCTGCAACTGTGCAACATAAACTTCTGCTCAAACTGTCTCTGCCTCTTGACTGAATTCATTCCCTCAAAAAGATAAGAACCGAGGGCTGGTAAGAAGGTTGGGCAAGCCTAACAACCTTACTCTGTCCCTGGAACCTAGTAAAAAGGGTGAGGCAGAGGTGCGTATCTATAATTCCAGCACCCCTGTGGTGTGAGATGTGTGGTGGAGACAAGGAGATGGACCTGGAGTCTCAACTAGCTTAGAATATGCCACCATGGCAGAAGCAAGAAAAACTCTGCCTCAAAGACAAGGTAGAAGGAAAGAGCTGGTTCTCAAAGGTTGTCCTCTGCCCCCACCCCTAATACACACACATGATGATGATGGTAATGATGATGATGGTAATAAGAAGAAGAATTTTAAACTGGGTTTCAATTGTTTTAGACAGAGTTTCACTATGTAGACCAGAATGGTCTCAAACTTACAGAGATCCTCTCTCTTGCCCCTTCTCATTCAATGTGGGGATTAAAAGCATGTGCCACCATATCCAGATGATTTTTTTAAACAGAAGCCAAGTTTAATTCCCAGCAACCACTTGATGGCTCACAACCATCTGTAATGAGATCTGGCACCTTCTTCTGGCCTGCAGGTATGCATATAGACAGACACTGTATATATAATAAATAAATCTTTTTTAAAAAAATATAAAAAGAAACCCTGTTTTGAAAAACAAAAAAGTGAAACCCTGCCTCAAAATAATGAATAACATTCTTTGAATAAATAGCCAGGCGATGGTAAGCGCACGCCTTTAATCCCAGGGCTCAGGAGGCAGAAGTAGGCGAATCTCTGTGAGTTTGAGGCCAGGCTGGTCTACAAGATCTACTTCCGGTACAGTTAGGACTGTCTTGAAAAACAAAATCATCATCATCATCATCATCATCATCATCCACAACAGAACAGTCTTTTTGAATCTGAACTACAAGAGTGCCTCACCTGTGATCCCAGCACTGGGGAGGTGGGAGCAGGAATAATGCTGTAAGTCTGTCACATTTCTTTCATGTTAAACTCCTGGGGGAACCAGTTAGTGAACTAGTTGCTGATAACTAGGCCACCAAGAAATCAAGCTGGCAAGTACAGTACATGATTTACCCATACTAAGCATCCTTGCTCCCTCAACAGAGCCCTAGTGCATATGGGTCATAGCAGGGGACTTTTTTTGCTTGTTTGGTTGGTTGGTTGGGTTTTCAAGACAGGATTTCTACGTAACTTTGGAGCCTGTCCTGGAACTAGTTCTTTTATTTTATTTTATTTTTATTGATATTTATTGAGCTCTACATTTTTCTCTGCTCCC
>LOEQ01004855.1:38017-69580 GCA_001685075.1 Bramus lutescens | reverse complement strand
TTCGAGGCCAGCCTGGTCTACAAGAGCTAGTTCCAGGATAGGCTCCAAAGCTACCCTGTCTTGAAAAACAAAACAAAAAACCTAGATTTTGTCTCATCATTAAATTCATCCTGCAATCTTGAGGGTTTTTGTTATGAGAGAGGGGTCTTATTTTTTAGTTTAGGTTTTTAAGTTCTTAATGTTGAGATTATAGGTGAGTGTCATGACACCTGGCTCTGATCTTAAGGTCTTGTACTTAAGTTTTTAAAAAGCAGACATATAGAGTGTATGGTGGCTTACTACTTTACTGTAAAATGGAAGCTGGAGGAGAATCAGGAGTTTAGCTAGCTAGGGAATCTAGCCCAGGTCACACTGTCTCTAAAACAAAACAAAGCAAACAAATAACAGCAAAGGCAAAGAAGAATATATCCTAAAGTGTTAAAGCACAGAGTCTGCTGAAGCGATTGGGAGGTGATATGATACATTGTGGTGATGGATTGGGGCTGTGAAAGATTTGTCTTTTGTCTTTTTAGAAATGCTTGGTCTCTTAGTTACTGTTCTTCCATTGCTGTGAAGAGACACCATGGCCAAGACAACTTATAGAACAAAGCATTTTATTGGGGGCTTACTTGCAGTTTTGGGAGGTGAGTTCATTGATCACCATGGTAGAAAGAGTGGCCAAGAGCTTACTTAATGAACCACAGGCAGCAGGCAGAGACTGAGGGAGACAGGATCTACTAGTGTGAACTTTGAAACCTCAAGGCCACACCTCCTAATCCTTCTCAAATAGTTCCCCCTGTGGAGGCCATTCTTGTTCAAACCACTTTAGTTTCTGACTCCTGCCTGCTGGGATTAAAGGTATGTGTCATCTTACCCTGGTCTGGAGAGATTTTTTTTTTTTCCTGTGTGAGTGCTACTAGCCTCTGGGAGCTCTAAACCATGGATGAATAATTAGAAAGATCCATGCTTTCCTTTAGCTAACTTTCTTACATTTTAATCTTGTTAGGTTTGTAAATAGGAACATAGAGTACCATTGAAGGGATGCATGCATGGCTTGGGAATTCAGTCAGCTCCAGATGTTTGTCTATTGAATCATTATCAAAGTAATGAGTGAATCTTTTGTGTGTGAGTGTAGTATTAGGGATTGAACGTGGGCCTTCCTACATGGTATACAGTTTACCACTAATCCTGAACTGTGTATCCCTAGCCTTTAAACTTTGTATTATGAAACTGGATCTCACTACATTGCCCAGACTGTACTTGAACTTAGTCAATTACCTGTCCTATCCTTAAAACTGCATTCTTATAAACTACCTAGAATTACAGGCCTGTGTCACTAGGCTCAGATATAAATCTTATTTATATCATAATAATAATTTGTATAATTACAGTGCCAAACCAAAAATGTACAAAGGAGATGGTGACCTCTCTCACTCTAGTCCAGGCTAACCTGGAACTCATTTTGTTGACCAGACTGGCCTCAAACTGAGTTCTCTTTCCTGAGTCTAGATTGCTGGCATAGTCATCAGCATTCCTGGTTTGTGTGGTGCTGGGATCAAACCCAGAGCCTTTTGCAGGGTAGACAAGCCCTCTGCCCATCCACAGCCCCCCAGGGTAAGATGTTACTTAGCCATAACTATTAAGATTATATTTGTGCCTCTGGTGGGTTATCATTTACCCCTCTAGAGTAACCACCTATCCCAATGGAAGCCTCACTACTAATTTAGCTAAGATTGCTTGTTTACATGAGTTGTTATGCTTACTCTTTTAATTTGACTTTTTTCTTTGTAGCAAAGTCTTGATTTCTACTTTAAATGACTTGTAAATTCAAATGCTAATTTAGAGCGCATTTTCCCATAAAAATCTAGCAGTAAAAGTGGAGAAAATATAATGCATGCTTGGATCAGCCTGGTGTTTTCATTGTCATGAACTAGAGAGCATGTATATGTATGTACCTTTGATCTTTGCACTTAAATCTTCCATTCTCTTTTAAAGATAGATTTATTTACTTATTTTGCAGTGTTCTGTCTGCATGTATCCCTGCAGGCCAGAAGAGGGTGTCGGATATCATTACAGATGATTGTAAGCTACCATGTGGTTCCTGGGAATTGAACTCAGGACCTCTGGAGGAACAGCCAATGCTCTTAACCTCTCTCTAAGCCATCTCTCCAGCCTGAAAGATCTTTCATTCTAATACCTGTTGACCTTCAGCCTTCTTACAGATGTGTATTATCTAGAGTTGGAAGTAATAGACAGCTGCTATGCAGGAGGTGGCTGAGCACATTAAATGGGACCAGATGCTATTGCTCTTACTGTTGCTTGAGTAAAAGATAAGTGTGTTAATTTCTTTCAAAGAAAAAAATTTAAGATAGGATTCTGCTGTGTAGCTCAGGCTGCCCTAGGATTTGCTACTCTCTTCTGCCCCCACAATTAGGGGTTATTGATACTTATATGCTACTATGCTTGGTTCAAAAAAAGTTTTTGTTTTTGAGACAGGGTCTTTATGTAGCCCATGTTGGTCTCAAACTTTGAACTTCTGATATTTCTATCTTTACTTCCCCAGTGCTGGGATATAGGCTTATACAACCACATCTGGCTTATGGGGTGCTAGGAAGCCAATCCAGGACTTCTTACGGCTTAGGGCAAGCACTCTACAGCCTTAACTATGTCCCTAGCTTCCCAGAAATGTGTATGTGTGTATGCGTGTGGTATGTGTGCATGTGTGTGTAACTGAGCTGCAATCTCAGCCCCAAAGGGAGAGGCAAGAGATTGATATCTGTATACATTTTTGAATATGTGTGGAGATGAGAGGTCAGCATGTCTTCCTCACTTGCTCTCCTGTTTCCTTACTGAGACAGAGTCTCCAACTGCACCCAGAACTCCTCTTTGGCTCTTCCTGTCCACAGGAATTCTATCTCCACCTCTCAAGCACTAGGATTACAGACTGACTGCTATATCTGCTTGAGTTTTATGTGGGTGCTAGGTATCTGAACTCCTGATCCTCACAGTTGAGGGGCAAACATTTTATCCACTGAGCATCACCATGTCCCCCAAAGACATTTGCAAAGCAGCTATCCTGTTTTCTCATCACTATATAGCCAATGGAAAGGGAAAGGTCCTGGTGTATTGTTGCAGGATGATCACACTGTGAACCCCAACATTGCCATTTACTGAAAAAAACTGTTTCTGGTTGTGGTGTGGCTCAGCTGTAGCACAAACGTTTAACCCAAGAGCTTTCTTCTTAATAAAGTCAACCATAGATCAAGAAATGGGAGCAAGCAACCAGTTCACAGGAAGGAGCAAGAAAAAACAGAGAGCAAGAGGGAATCAGGAAGATGGAGAGGAAGATGCACAGGAAGTAGAAGGGAGGGACATTCAGTTAGAGGAGGTTGGTTGGAGATGGCATAGGAGAAGGAAGGCTTCTGGGACATGGGCTGAGGACCGAGGTCAGCTGGGTGCTTGCTTTCTCTGCCTCCTGAGCAAGCAGGCTTTCACTCCAGCATCTGGCTCCATAGTCTTTATTGATAAAATCGAATGATTAAGATTTTGTTGGGGGGGAAGAACCCAACAAGAGTGTCACAGAACATTTTTTTTAGCTACTTTTAGATTTTAAAGACCCATCTCTAAATCTAAAAGCGATTTTATGTATTACCAATTACAGTGAACTTCTGTTGTATATAAGTGATAGATACTTGTTAACGTTTGCTGTGAATATAATAGATTCTACCTTTTGTAATAACCAATAGATCGGTCTCTTTTAAAAGTTTTATTTTCATTTTATATGTACACAAGAATATAGACCCAGAGAAGCCAGTTTAGTTTCAGGTGATCGTGAGCCACCCAAAGTGATAATATAACTCAGGTCCTCTACAAGAGCAGTATGCACTTTCACCCATGGAACTACCTCTCCAGCCCCATTTTATTTTATTTCCTTTTGGTCTTTTGAGACAGGGTTTCTCTGTGTAGCCCTGGCTAACCTTGAGCTCACAGAGATCTGCCTGCTTGTCTCTGGAATTAAAGGCATGTGCTATAGATTAATATAATGCTATAGATTATTCTCCTTTTTCTTTTTCTTTAAAGCTTGGCTATCTACATTATGTGTTTCTTTCTCTTTTTCCTCCTTTTGGTTTTTTGAGACAGGGTCTTAGTTCAAGTTGACTCGATCCTCCCTCCCAAATTGTTGGATTCAGGCATGTATTATGATGCCTAACTATGTGTTTCATTACTTCGAAGTATGCATATATAAAAATTACTTGAATTTATAACCTGCGAATTCATGTCCCTGGGAAAAATAAAGCCATGTTTCTATAATTGCAGAAATTTGTGTTTAAAGTAAGAAAGGACTTTGGAAGTCATTTAGCACATCTGCTTGTCAGCTAAAAACGTATTTAAATTTTTAATTCTATTTTTATTGAGAGAGAGTGTGTGTGTGTGTTAAGTCACAATGCCCATGTGGAAGTCAGAGGACATCTTTCATGAGTAAGTGTTCTCCTTTCACATTGTAGGTCTCAGGTTATCAGTGTTGGTGACAAGCACTTTTATCCACTGAGCCATCTTGCTGACCCTTAAACCCGTGTTTTGTTTTGCTTTGAGCCCAGGATGGTTTTGTGTGGTTCAGACTCACCTTGAACTCACTATAGGTTATTTTACTTTATTTTAGACTTGGTGTTCAGTATGTATCCTGACTGGCGTGGAACTAGAGATAAGCCTGACACTGTGTTCTTAATACCAGGATTAAAGACATGTACCACTCCATCATGCCCACTAAATTTAGTGTAGTAGATGGCATTCTCTAACTGACTAAGCATATGTGCCTGGAAAATTGTCTTATTATACTTTGAAAATGATTTAGCACATCTTTTAACAGAAGTGCAGTGCATAGGCCTGTTAAGTCGGTGGCCTAGTAGAGAAGATAAACATTAAACAGATGTTTATATTACATTTGCAGTAGAACAATAGTGTTTGATGGCCAAGTGTTTTTATTTATCTACCTTCTAACCAGCTTGTCTTCGGGGAACATGAACATAAGTAAAGTAACTTCCATATGAGCTGTAGATGTAGCTCAGCCATAAAACACTTGCCAAAGCATGCTAGACTTCCTGAATTCTAGCACACAAACCAGGCATTCCGGTTTTGTGCTTTTTACCATGACTTTTTAATGTTATTCATCTTTCTTGGCCTGGAATTGCTGTGTGGACCAGGCTGACTATGAATTTGCAGTAATCCTGCCCATGCCTTCAAATTCCTGGAATTACCAGAGTGTACCACTCCTGGCTACATAATTGTTCTCTCCCCCACCAAGTTAAATCTTACTTGTTTTATATGTGTATAGTTTTTTTTCCTGCATGTCGTTTACAACATGTATGTAGTGCCCAAAAAGACCAGAAAAGGGTGTCCGATCCCTTAGAACTGGAGTTTGTGGGTGCTAGAAATTGAATCTGGGTCCTGGAAGAAAATCCAGTGCTCTTAACCACTGAGCCATCTTTCCAGCCTTAGATTCCATTTTTTTTTTATGTACAGTCATAGTCTGTTTGGCCTCTTTGACTCAGTGTAATTATTTTGAAATTTGTGTTAGTTTCAAAATAATTGGTTCCTTGGTATGGATATACTATAATTTTAATATTCATTCAGCTGTTGATAAATAGTGTTTTCTAGTTTGTGAATACTATAAATTGAGCTGTTAGGAGCTTTCTTTGTTTTTGGTGTAGACAAAATGCTTTTATCCTTTTTTCTTAGGTGTAATAGCTGGATTCCTTGGCAGGTTGTATCATTTTACACTCCCATCAACAAAGTATGAGGTCTGTCTTTTCTTGATAGACATTGGCATCTATCTCTACTTTCTAAACTGTCACTACTATAAATCGTGGGAGCTTGATGAAGCTCCAATTTGCATTTCCCTTATGAGTTATGTTTAGTATTTTTTCTTGTGCTTACTTTTACAATCTGTATCTGGTCCAGTGTCTGTCCAGGACTTTGGCTTTTTTTTATACATTATGTTTATTATTAGCATTCTATTCATTTTTGTTTTTGAGTCAGTTTTTTAATTTTTATTTTATGATCATTAGCATTTTGCCTACATGTATATCTCTTTGAGGGTATCAGAAGCCCTGCAACTGGAGTTACAGACAGTTGTGAGCTGCCATGTGGGTGCTGGGACTTGAACCTGGATCCTCTGGAAGAGCAGCCAGTGCTCTTTACTGCTGAGCCATCTCTCCAGCCCCGACTTTGGCCAAATTAAAAGGTTGGTTCTTTGTCATACTATTGAGACTTAAGAAAAGTGTGTCTGTTTCTAGATAAAAAGTTAGATGGGCTTGCAAAGATTTTCTCCTCCTTTTGCTTCTTCTACAGTTAATTCAAAACATACGTTCTTAATTTTAAGTTCAATTTTTCCACTTTTCCTTTGGGTTGTATTTTTCATCTTTGCCTAAAGAAAACCTCCCACCTTAAGAACATTAAGAAACCTTCTGTGATTCCCCTCTAGAGATTTTATAGTTTTAGGTTTAAAATTCAGGTATATGGTCCATTTGAATTATTTTTTTTATTTAGTGTAAGGCATAGGTAGACATTGCTTTCATAAAAATTTGAATTTCTAATTAAACACTATTTGTTGAAACACATCCTTTCTCTTTTGAACTGGTTTTGTGCCTTGTGAGAGTCAGTAAGATGTGTAGGGCTGCATTTCTGGATTCGATTCTGTGCCATTCTTTGCTTTGCTGCCAACAGCACACTTATTTTGCTCTTTTCAAACAGTATATTATGAAAGTGATGTCGCATGTAGAAACAGGAAAGGTGGTTCTTGCCAAGGATTGGAGAGTATGGAGAATATGGAGGTTTTGTTTGATTTGATTTGGTTTTTAAGACTGGGTTTCTCTGTGTAAACCAGGCTGATCTCAGACTCACAGAGATGTCTGCATCTGCCTCATGAGAGCTGGAATTAAAGGCTTTCACCACTATGCCAAGTTTGGAGTTTCTTATCTTTTTCTAAAAATAAATTTTCAATATTTCAAGTTGTGTGGATGAGTGTTAGTGACTGTTGCAGAAGATGTGAAGACATCACTGCTGTAGAGCTGTAGGTGTAGGCTTGTGCAGATAGTTGTTATGCTGCTTATTTCACCCCAACTTTTAAAAAGTTGAACAGTGTCTGGTACAAAATGTATTCAACTTTTTAATTGCTTAATAGAACACCTGTCAACGTGAATGAGGCCCAGGGCTCAATCTTCAGCACTGCCAGACAAAACAAAAGAATCCTAGAGGGGTTATCTTAATCCTAGAGGGCTTGCTGCGTGGTGGTGGTGGTGGTACACGCCTTTAATCCTAGCATTCAGGGAGGCAGAAGCATGTAGATCTCTGTGAGTTCGAGGCCAGCCTGATCTAAAGAGTGAGTTCCTGGACAACCAGAGATACACAGAGGAAACCCTGTCTCTAAAAAGCAAAAACAACAAACAAACAAACAAAAAACCGATGGGGCTTGGACTGGAGAGATGACTCTATATTTAAGATGAGGCAGAGATCAGCTTTCAAACAGCCAAAAGCCATGTCATTCCCTCTTAACACATTTAGGATGGTCATGCTTTTATCATATATGGCAAATCACAAATTTAAAAATATCCAACCTTGGGGCTAGGGTTGTAACTCAATTGGTGAGTATTTGCTAAACATGCAGGAAACCTTGGGTTCTAGTCCCAGAATCCATTAACCAGGCTGGATGGCATAAATCTGTAATCCCAGCTCTTGGAAGAGCATGCATTTAAGATCATTGTTAGCTGGGCAGTGGTGTTGCATGCCTTTAATCCCAGCACTTGGAAGGCAGAGGCAGGTGGATCTCTGTGAGCTTGAGGCCAGCCTGACCTACAGAGTGAGTTCCAGGACAGCCAGAGCTGTTACACGGAGAAACCCTGTCTTGAAAAACAAAAGCAGAGAAAGGGAGGGAGAGGAGAGATCAAGGCCAGTGTGAGGTCCATGAAACTCACTCTAAAAAGAAAACTCATTGCAGCAATGAACAAATACTGTAGGTTATATCAGTAATTGTGCCCACTAAAGTAGAACAGGACAGTTGTTTGTATTTATCTCCCTCCCTAGAGCCTTCCTTTTGCATATTCAAGTTTCTCTAAAATCTTGAGGCTCATAGTTGATCCTTTTCATTTATTTAACCTTTTTTAAGTTAATTTATTTTTTTTATGTGTTTGTGTTTTGCCTGCCTGCATGTTTGTATGTGTACTATGTTCAATTATGTGCATGCTTGATGGTTGCAGAGGTCAGAAAAAAAAAACATTAGACCCCTGTTACTGGAGTTCGAGATGGTTGTGAGCTACCATGAAGGTGCTTAGAACTGATCCTAGGTCTTCTACAAGAGCCAGTGTGTGCTCTTAGCCACTGAGCCATCTCTCCAGCCCCATATTTAAATTTTTTAAAAGATGTTTTTATTTTATGTATATGAAGGTTTGCCTGTGTGTCTGTGCACCATGTGCATGCCTGGTGCCTTTTGGAGGTTGTTGGCCAGATCCCCTGGAACTGGAGTGGATGGTTATGAGTGATGGAAATCAGGCACATGTTCCCGGTAATGGAAGCAAATGCCCTTTAGCCATTTAGCCCTTTCCAGCCCCAGTTAACTCCTTTTAGATTAATTGAAGTAAAATATATATGACATAAATTACTTAACATGGAGTGGGGTTTGCTGTGTGTATTTCTGGCCTCAGATTCTTGAGTTCAAGCCTTTTTTCTGTTTTATCTTCCTCCATATGTTCTTTTGTATGTATCGCCACACCTGTGTCCAGTTAATTACAGCAGTATATTCATTTATGGTGTTGTACAACAGAACTTTTTCATCTTCCCCAAATGAAACTGTTCATTAATCACTTAAATCCCTATTCTCTCCTTTCCCCTTTCTATGAATTTGACTGATCTAGTATGTACCTTTTTGCCTTCTTTTGAGACAGTGTCTCTCTCTCTCCATGGCCCTAACTATCCTAGAATTCACAGTGTAAACCAGGCTGGCCTGAATCACAGAGATCTAAAGGAGTAAGCCACAAAACAAAACAATCCCACACCAGTTTGGAATTATGATTAATAAAAGGGTTATTTATTTAAAGGGAAAAAACTTACAGATCACCGTCCTAGACAGCAGCCTCCTGCACGACCAGGAAAAGCATCTGATAGAAGCGGAATCCAAAGCAAGCAAGAGAGAGCGAGCTGGGTTATTTTTAAAGTGAAAGATACCATACCCCAGTGGGCTGGTATCTCAAAGGCTATTGGCTGAAGGAGCAAAAGTAGCTCCCACAGCAGAGATCCAACTGCCTCTGCCTCCTAAGTGCTAGGATTAAAGGTGTGTGCCATCAAGCCTGGCTTTTATTTTTCTCCCAGTTTTTAAAATTTGTACGTGGATGTGTGTTTCTGTAGGTGTGTGAGTGCCTCGGATGCTGTGGGAGTGAGTCACTTCTCTCCTACATGTGCATCCCAGGGCTTGAACTCCAGCTCCTATTTATCAACAACGGGGGTGGTCTCTGAATTATCTCAGCTGCCCCCAGTTTCATGCTTTTGCATGTGGGTGTCTTGTTTCCTAGGACTAGTTAATGAAAAGCTTGTCTTTCATATTGAATGGTCTTGTTGCAGATTTTGAAAATTATTTCACCATGTACATAAGATTTATTTCTAGACTATCTATGGATTCCATTGGTCTCTGGAACTCAATTCAAAATTTTAAATTATATTATAAAAAATTTCAGCCGCATGGTGGTGAGAAGGTTGTTAGATGGACACAGTGGCACAGCCTGTAATCTCATCACTTCAGAGGCAGAGGTGTAGGATTAGGAATTCAAGACCAGCACAGGCTACACTATACCCTGCCTCAAAAAATAAAGAACAAACAACAGAAATACAATAAAAAGAATTCTAAACCAAATATTTCTCCATTAAGCTGATCTTTTTATCTATGCAAAAAAAAACCCTCTTAACTCAAAGGAATAGTTTATTCTGGAGCCCTCACATCCCATTTTTACCTTTCTCTTTAAAACTTTGCCCTCTGCTTCAGGGATGAGGTTCAATTGCTGACACCCCTTAGAAGTTTACCCTTTACAGTATAGTTACATTACTCGAATTTAGAATTTATTTTGTTTGTTTTGTTTCCAGAAAAGATTACTCACTCTGTAGACCAGGCTGGCCTTGGATTCAGAGATCTGCCCACCTCTGCCTTTTAAGTGCTGTGACTAAAGGTCTTCCCTGGTAGATTTAGAATTTGGCCCCTACCCAATAGCACATAAAACAGGTCTATAATCCCATAATCCCAGCATTTAGAAGGTTGAAGCAAGTGAATCAGAAATTCAAAGTCATCCTTGCCTAAATGGGAAGTTTGAGGCTGACTAGGGACCCTATCAATACTTTTTTTTTTTTAAGTAGCAGCACAAGGTGCAAGAGTTAGGGTTTTAATCAGCCACTACCTCATTGTATGTAAGCAGGCAGCTGCTAGTCAGGGTCTAGCATGCTTGAAATGCTAGGTTCAGCCATACATCCTCCCCCCATACACACACATCACACACACAGGCCTTGATCAGAGACCCACCTGCCTCTGCCTCCCAAGTGCTGAGATTAAAGTCCTGTACCACCACCACATGACTTTTTAAAGGGTAAGCTGTTAAGGATATGCCTTTTCCTTCCTTTCTAATCCCAGAACAGATCATTTTTGTTCTGAGCTTCTGCATTCTGGGATTCTCCAGATAATCTGTATTCTCTACCCTGATGATGCTATAATCTTGTTTCCATCTGTGTAAGAGAATCCGGTGGCCTAACCTGTCTTCTGCCCAGGCAGACTGTAGAGATTTGGTTCACTCTTCATTTTGTCTCCCTTTCCCACTGTGTAGCATTGGCATACTTCTGAACAAAATTCTTTCTTTTCTTGCTTTCAAATTTGTACTTACTTTATGTGTATGGGTGTTTGGTCTGTATGTAAATCTTTTTGCTTTTCTTAACATCACCCATGTGAATTTGTCAGTCTATGTGTGGGTATGTGGATATGAGTGCCAGTGCATGTTGAGGCTGTAGGAGGCAGCTAGGGTTTTAAAGGCACTTGTGAGCTGCCCAGCAGGGATGGTGTGTGTGTTTGCTGGGAGTTTAACTTGAGCCCTCAACAAGAACAACATGTCCAGCCTGATGTGGTAACGTTTAATTCCAGCACTCAGGAGGCAGAGGCAGATAGAACTCTAGAGTTTGAGGCCAGCCTGGTCTACATAGCGAGTTCAATGACAGCCAGAGCTACATAACAGAGATATTCTGTCTCAGGACAAAGAACATATGTACTCCCCCGCCCCCTGGCTTTTCAGACAGGGTTTCTCTGTGTAACAGCTAGAACTAACACTGTAGACCAGGTTGGCCTTGAACTCAGAGATCCCCCATCTCTGCCTCCCAAGTGCTGGGATTTAAAGGTGTGTGCTACCACTGCCCAATGCACTGTGTACTCTTAATGAACACTTAATGTGACTGAGCCATCTCTGTAGATCTAACATCACCCATTTGTTCTCTATTCACCAACACTACAAATAGTATGATCCAAAGCTGGACATCTTGTTGTTTCTCTTATAATCTTAAGAGCCCATCATCATAAATACAGTCCCTTGTTGACTAAAGCATTGCTATGTGATTCCTGACTGTAATAGGGTGAAAGCCCTTAGGAAAGTGCCAATTCCATACTACAAGCCCAGTGAATATAACTATGATTTTCTGTGGAAAAATTAATACTAAAATTGAAATGTATCTTTTGCATAAAATGTGACTACCCTGAACTGACTCTCCTGATAGTTTCATAGAATAAAATACAAAGATGACAGAACTAGCCCACAATCCTGTAATCATTTCAGTCTAGCTGTGTTAGCAGGTTTAATCCAGCTCTTTGTGGTCTTTTCACCCTATGCACGAATTCTTTAATGTACAGATAGCTTGCATTTATACCACACGCCAAGAACTGGAGAGCATTCAGATCTGCAGAAGGGACCTGTTGGAGCAATTCTGATGAAACTATCGTGAACTTGGAATAAGTCACTAGCTACTGACGTGGTGGGTGGGCTGAATTATTTTTTGAGCTAAAATCAACAAACTTTGGTGTGATGGTTCCAACATTGTTTTTAGTTTTGGCTCCTGAAAAGAGCAGAGGAAATGAAAACAGGTGTATTTTCTGGGGAAGATGTTTGGTTTTGTACATGATGGTGTTTGAGACTTGAATAGGCCATCCAGATGAAAATTTTTAATAGGGATTTGAAATGTATAGCAAGGGTTTGAGGAAGTGTTCTCATGATAGTCTGCCTGGAACTTCAGTAAGAGCACCCTTTAAGAGTATTTAAATACAGCTGGGTGGTGGTGGCACACGCTGTTAATCCCACAACTTGGGAGACAGAGGCAGGCAAGTCTCCGTTAGTTCGAGGCCAGCCTGGTCTACAGAGTAAGTTCCAAGACATCCAGAACTGTTTCACAGAGAAACTCTGTCTCGAAAAACAAAAGAGTATTTAAATAGTTAAACATAGTGCCTAAATAGTTAGGTATAGTACTTTTTCAAACATGCATATCTGGTTTTATTTGTGAAATGAATGAGTTTACTAAAAGACAGGGAAATTTCATTAATTTGACCTCTGTAGAATGCCACTGGACTTGAAAGGGTCATATTTATCGTGATTTACCCCATTTCAGCTTTGTTCAGAAAAGAACAAGAAAACTTTAGTTCTTTTGTTTTTGATTTTTGATTTTTTTTGAGACAGAGATTCTCTGTGTAGTCCTAACTGTCCTGAAACTCACTTTATAGACCAAGTTGGCCTTGAACTCAGATCCATCTGCCTCTCCTGAGTGCTGGGACTAAAATCTGAGCCATCATCACCAGCAAGAAAACTTCTTAAATGCTTCTGATTTTGTTTATATGAGTTATTTATGTTATTTGGACAAATATAATTCATTCATCTTAATCTTGCATTAAAAACAATAAAACTTTGGGAGTATAGTTTAGTAGTAGAGAATTTACTTACCAAGTACAAGGCCTTTGGTTCAGTCTCTAGCAGCACCAAATAAATGAATGAATAAATAGCAAAAAACAGTGAATATTGTTTCAGGGGCTCTTGAAATCCTCAGCATAATTTTAGTGGGTATTTTAAGAAGAGCCCATTATTTAATTTGAAGTAACATGGGGGAGGTAAGGATTTAAGAATATAAAAAATAGAAATCAAGAGGCTAGGGAGACGGCTTAGCACTAAAAAGCATATACTATTATAGAGGAGTTGGTTTGCAGCATCCACATTGGTTGACTCACAAGGGATCCATCCAGGTCTAGAGGTAGCCTCCTCAGCCACCAGCACTCATGTGTGTCCAAGTGCATGTGTTTAAGAATAAAATAAGATACCAAGCATAATGAATGCCACACGCCTTCACAGGCAGAGGCAGGTGGATCTCTGCGAATTTGAGGCCAACCAAAGCTATGTATTGAAACCTTGTGTCAAAGTAAAACAAAATCTTAAAAAAAAAAAATGAAATGAAATCCCAAGTCTCGGATACTCGAAAGGTGTGACCTGGACTGTGGCTGTAGCTTAGTAGGTGGAGTGCCTATCTGATTTGCTTGATCTCCAGTACAGCAGCAATTGAGCGTGGTTGGCACACCTGTAATCCCAGCACTCCACATGGACAAGGTCAGCTGGGGCTACATGAAACCCTGTCTTTGCGGGGAGGAGGTGATTTGATTAAATGATACTTTATTTTCTGAAAATACAGAAGGCCATTTAGTTGTAGCTTAGTAGGTTTTCAAGTACATTCACTGCGTTGAAAGCATTTTACCATATGCAGTATGGTGGTTTATCACATCATTAGCGGCTTTCTTTGTTTTGTTTTTTCAATCAGAACTTATGGTAAAGATCTTTTGTTGTTCTTGTTGACTTGATGTAGGCTGTCATGTAACCTAGGCCACCCTCAGACTGTGAAGTCAAAGATTACCTTTAACTCCTGACCCTCAGGCCAAAACATTTGGCATTGCAGCCCTGGCATTACAGGTGTGCAGCCCACCCAGCTCAGAAAGGGATCCTTTTAGTTTTCAAGACAGGGTTTCTGTCCTTAAACTCAATTATGTAGGCCAGACTGGCCTTGAACTCACAGAGAACTGCCTGTCTCTGCCTTCTGAGTGCTGGGATTAAAAGCGTGCACACCACCACTCAGCTCAGAAAGAGAAAGATCTTAATATGAACACTAAAGTGTAGAAAGTTTGGAATCCTGCAATGTTGCCATGTTTTTTTTTTGTGTGTGTGTGTGTTTGGGGGTTGCGTATATATGTGCCTGACACTTATGTGGAGACAGGGCATCTTGCAGGAGCTGGTTTACTCCTTTCACCATATAGGGCCCAGGGGTTGAACTCAGATCATCAGGTTGGTAGCCAGTGTCATTAACAGTTAGCCATCTTACTATCCCTATTTGTAGTTCTTCAGAAAATTCCAAGACAGTAAGTTAGAAATCTTTACAGATATTATTCTGTAAAAACTTGAGATCACATAGAATTCACTCGTCATCATGCTGCTTTCTGTACTGTTAGCAGTAGCCCTAACTAGAAGCCTAATTTTATTAGGAACTCTACAGACCAGTTAGAATGTGTTCTCTAGAGGGAAAATGATAATCCTGCCAGTGTGGGGCATGACACATAAAGTCATAGCAGGTTTATTTGGTTTTGGTTTTTTGAGACAGGGTTTCTCAGTGTAACAGCTCTGACTGTCCTGGAACTTGCTTTGTAGACCCAGCTGACTTCCAACTCACAAAGATACCCCTGCCTGTGCCTCCCTGAATGCTGGAATTAAAGGCATTCACCACCACTGCCCAGATTCACACAAGGCTCTTGGTGCCTTTTTTTCAAGGAATAAAGTAAAGGCTCATGTAGATTACAAGAGTAAGCAAGAATACTTTGTTCAAAAGCAAGCTAGTATAACTCAGGATTTGGCTGTCAAGAGTGACAGAGGGTCTTAGGAATAGGAGATGTTCTAGTGCCCCAGGTAATTTCCTGGGGCTTTGCTTATAGGGTGCAAGGGGAAGGAGGATTGTTAAGGGTCATAATTTGGGCTCTTCTCTATTTTGGTTGACAGACTTGAGTTGTCCCTTCTGATGATGTCTCTGATTTTAATTATATATAGTATATTTATGCCTAGGCATAAATTTCCTAAATAGGAAATTCCCCCTAAATTTGCCAAATATGTCTCTTTATTGTGGATATACTTGGGAGTATATTTGAATAATAAATGTCTACAAAGGGGGAGGAGAAACTCTGTTACTGGGAATAGGGTGTGTGCATGTAACAACCCTCCTCCTTTTCCCTCTTCAGTTTAATGTTGTATTAACCAAACTTGCTACTTGTAATTCTACATGAATGAAGATACCCAGCTCAGGCATATTATGGCTCTTCTCTTCAGATTTTGTCCTGTCAGAAGAACCGTTCTGTATTCTGCTAACTCCAGAGGGATGATTCATTATTTGGTGAATATAGAATCCTCTAAACAAACCAGGGCCTAAAAAGACAGCGTGTAAGTGTGTGCTAAGAAAGAAGGAACAAATCGTACTTTTGAGAAAAAAAAAAACAATTTGTTTAATTTTATTTGTAAAATGATTATTTTTTTTTTTAGACCTTACTGCAATATGCAAGCAACAAGAATGCGTCAGAACACATTGTGTACCTTCTGGAGGTATACCGCCTTGCTATCCAAAGCTTTGCCAGCGCACGTCCATTTTTAACTACTGAATGTGAAGATGTCCTCTTAGTGCTGGGCAGATTAGTCCTGTAAGTTTAAGCACTTAAATTACTTAAGAATTGAGTATTGTTGGTTGTGCTGTTTGCATGACTTCTCTTTACAGTGACACTGTTTATTATGAAGAAGCACCAGTTCCCTTTGCTCTGAGCTTTTACCCCTAAATTTTCAGGAGATAAAGTCTAAAGTTACAGCTAAATAAAATCTATAGCTGTCTTTAGGGTCTCTTTTCTTACTCAGGCTTGTACCACAAGTCCGATTTCATTTCCCTTCTCTTTCTCTTAGTTATAGATTGTGTGTTAAATAATATTCTGTGACCGTGATCAAATGCCAAAGAAAACCAACTTGAAAAGGATTGTTTTGGCTCAGTTTTGGAGGTTTTAGTCCATCATGGGAAGGAGGCGTGGCCAAGTAAAGCTGTCTCACCCTGAAGCAAGAAGCAGAGAATGCGCACAGGCTGGGCTGACTCCACTGTCCTCCTTTAAGCCACCTGAACACAGTACTAGTACTGCTCACCTAATGGAAATCTCTCCTTAGCTAATCATTTGTGGAAATGCTCTCCCAAATACACTTACAGGTGTGCTCTGCCCATTTTCTAGGAATCTCAGTCTAATGAAGTTGGCAATTATCATAGAATTAATTATCATAGATTGAGGATCTGGAAACTGGTATCTTTGAGAAACACCATATACTTTGGAGAAGATAATGTGAAATCTCAGTTACATCATTTGAACTAAAAATAATTTTACCAGCATAAAATATCAGTAAAGTTCGTAGATATTTACCTGTTTTAATATTAGGTTGCCCAATAACAGACAGAATTATACCATTAACATACTTGTTTCATCAACAGCTATTGAGGTATAGGCTGGTGCTGCCTCATTTAGACTCTGCATTGTTGACTGAGATAACGTGCTAGGAAGGGTAGTCTGTTACTTCTATACTGTCCCTACCTGTTTCTGTTCTGTTCACCACAGAATAATTTTGGACATCATACTTTTGTGGAAGATTAGCATTCTGCTTTTAATCCCATTGTTCTCCCTACCAGGTCCCACTTCCTACCACTTGATACCAGGCAGAGTGATCATGCTGTAAGGTTTAGGAGAGTATGCTGGATTGATATTTTGAGTTGTTCTTTTTTGATGTTTTTCTGATTCTTTTAAAAATCTCTTCCTGTTCCTTCTTCTCTGTGCCTGGGGAGTGGTTATGGTAGAGAGAAGAAACTCTTTTGCTTCCTTTTTAGAAGTGAAGAAATCACTTTGCTGATCATTCTGCTTCCTTTGTAAGTGATAGGGAACTGATGTGGGTGACAGGCAACTTCTCTTTATCACTATGTCAGCTAAATTCCACAGTATCCCCAGTTCCTAGTTTTTTTGTTCTCTTGGTGTAGGTAACCTTCCCATACCAAGCTGACTTTTTTGGAAGGTTCGTGTATTTCTAAACTTCATTAAAATAATAATAAAATGTAAACATAAAGCATTATATTTTTTCTTTTCTGTTTTTAATACTTGAAAAGCCAGAACAATTTCAAAGAAAAATTTAAAGAGGATAAGTATTTAAAATAGTTCGAGCAAGTATAAAAGTCTTGTATATTGCTTTCATGTTATACTAAATTTTTGCTGTAACCTCCTTATGTATTTACATAGTTATTTGTATTGTAGGAGTTGTTTTGAGTTGCTGCTTTCAGTGCCTGAAAGTGAACTGCCCTGTGAAGTCTGGGTACCATTCCTTCAGTCTCTACAGGTGAGTCCAGTTTAATTAAGAAAAATTTCTCTGCTTAGTTCCCCAAGACATTTACTCTTAGCAAAGTAAACTTTGAAACACAGAGCAAAACAAGCGAATTGCATATTCATATATTTATAATCATAAAGTAAAATATTCAGATTGTTCATAACACCCTTCTGTCTTGCCAGTCCTTATATATCTCTAAATCAGTCAAACTTGTGCCATACATTCTACGCATGCATTATACTGACAGGGGACCACTAGGCTCTTATGGGGGAACGGATTAGAAAATGGCGAGTGTCTTGCCCAGCAGCAGGTGTCAAATGGTCCCTTAGGGTAGAAGCTGAGAAGGTATTTTAAAAAATACACGTAGAAACTGGAGAGATGCTTTAACCAGTAAAATGCCTGCCTTGCAAGCTTGAGGACCTGAGTTTGGATCCCCAGAACCCAGGCCCTAAATTTCCGACGGCGAGATGGGAAACAGAAACGAAGAGCCCTTAGAGCTCGCGTCTGCCTAGCCTGTTTGGCAAAGCTCCAGGCCTCTTGAAGAAAAAAGGAACAACAACACCTGCCTTTACACACACACACACACACACACACACAGAGGGGGGAGAGAGAGGGAAGGAGACAGACAGACATCAAATAATTATCAGTCACTTAATTATTGTCACTAATTAAGGGTCACTGCTTTGTACTTTATTTTAAATCTTATATGTTCCTTAATCAAGTAAACTTTATAATGTGAAGATTGAGTCCCCATTTACAAACAAGGAGGCACACACATAGGAAACTTAGCTTGCCCAGAGTAACACCCACCTTCAGACTCAGAATCTTTAACTTTATTATTATCTAGGGCACACATTTCAAAGTAACTTGGACCTGTTTTATATGTGTGCAGATAAAGATTTGCATATTTAAAACGCACTTCAGAGTATAGGAATTTTATTTCCTCTGGGGTGCATACTAAGAAATGAAATGATTGTAGTATTTTTCTCCTTGGGGAGAATAAAATCTTTGTCATATTCCTGGCCTATTTTAAACCCTGTAATGTGTTCCTGACTTCTCATATATACAAACGGCCTTCAGAGTCATCTTTCCTGTCTGGCATGTTGATTTCTGCTTTTGTTCGGGGTTTGTTTGTGTGTTAAATGATCACTCTGTGGCCCTGGTTTAGCTGAAATCCAAGACCCGGACTGTCCTTGAACTCAATCTTTAGCCCAAACAGGCCACAACCTTGTGACAGTCCTACTCCAGCCTCCTGAATGCTGGAATTACAGGCATGCAGCACTGTGCCCAGCTGAGCCACATGTCCTTGCTGGAGATTATGTGATCTTGCTCATGCTATGTGAGCACTTGTACACTGAGCTATATTTCCAGCCTGAAAAGGAATTTTGGTTTTTTGTGCTGTTGTTTTTTGAGATAGTATCTGTGCATGTCATCTAGGATGTATAAGAACTCACTTTTTAACCCAGGCTAACCTTGAACATACAATGCACAATGCTTCTGTTATAGCCATGCAGCTTGTTCTTGGGTTAGTTTTTATTATGAGCATGATGCTTATTCTATGTGGTTAACCACATGGGATGTTTCTCTGCATATGATCACTTACTATTTGACTAAGTATCTTCTACTTGTTTTAATGGTATGAAACTTAATTGATTATGACATTTTAGATTTATAGGTTCAAAGTGTGACATTTGTACTTTAAAACTGCTGGCAGGCTAGCTCAGTGGGTGAGAGTGGTTTTTTTTCTGCCAGGCCTGCTGAATTCAAGCTTTAGAATGCTATGCTGTCTTCTGTCCTGCATGAGAACTCTTTTGCACAGTTATTCCCCGAATAAATAAAACATGTTTAAATTAGAAGAAACATAAGTTTACAGTTTTAAATTACCTTTAATGTAATTAATCAAATACCTACTGGCAAAAAAAGCTGCTCTGAATGAAGTATATTCTGAGTTAAACAGATGAAAACGTAAATTAGTCAATGTGCCAACCCCTGACCTTGGAGTTCCTTTGGAGGCTAAGGATCATTTCAATTTAAGCCTTCAAGTTCTGGGTATCAGTGGCAGCCTATCAGCTTTAGGGAAATGGCAGAAAGGAGAAGGTATTCAGGTAATGTACATTTCAGTTGCTGTTTATCCCAGTGGTGAAATGTTTCCTGCCTGTGTGTTGTGGAAGACAGTATAGGTCTGGTGACCTGACAGGAAATTCTGAAATTGTCACCTAGATTGTTTGTCTTCACTGCAGAATAAATATCTGTTCTATTTTCAGGAGAAAGAAGTCTGAAGATCTGTCAAGCCATTAAAGGAAAATTGTTTTGCTAAAAATGCTAAAATGCTATTAAACAATTACAGAATGAATATTGGTATTAGTGAACCATTATTACAAACACACATATGCCCCTTTTCTTTTCTGAGATAAGATTTTATGTAGCCAGGTTGACCTTGAACTCTTAATCTTCCTGCCTTTTCACTTACTGGTTTTGGAATCTGTATCACTTTCTCCTTACCAACTTGGACATCTTTTCTTGTCTTTCTGTCTGTCTGTCTGTCTGTCTGTCTGTCTGTCTTCCTTCCTTCCTTCCTTCCTTCCTTCTTTCTTCTTCTTCTTCTTTGGGACTGGATTTTGCTATATGTCCCTGACTGGCCTAGAACTTCAAATGTTCCTGTCTCTACCTCTCAAATTTGAGATTAAAGGTATCTGCTAACATACACAGTAACAATTAAATTTTTTGAAATCCACTAATAACCAAGACCATATAACATTTTGTATAGAGATACTCTTTTTTTCAATAATAGATTAACAGGAATTCAAATAGTTGGAAATCAGGGCTGGAGCTGAAGTTCAGCAGTAGGATGTTTATGTAACATGCACTATCACCCCCCCCACCCTCGCCATTCATCGTTATTGCCATACAGCAATAATTTTTGTTTGCAAGAGTATGCTTGTCTGTATGAATACTGAGCAGGCATTTAAATGAATGCTGTGTCAGTGGTCTTAAAAAAATTAAGTCTGCTACTGCCAAGATTATTACGTCTGACCATCTTAATTAATTACTAGGACATTTCAGATATTCAATTCAGACATAAATTGTTGGTAATAAGAATTTTACATGAGGGAAAGTCACAAAAATATTTTAAATGTATTTTGGTTCAAAATATCTCAGTAGAAAAGTACAAACTTCCACAAACCCTCCCTTCATCTCTTTCTCTTAAGCCCTTTTCAGAAAGTTTTTTTGATACTTAACTAGATTGGGAAGGCAAAGCGTTGTTATTAGCTTCTCTTTTAAATATGTTGCTTTTATTTTAGGAGTCACATGATGCATTGTTGGAATTTGGGAATAATAATCTACAAATACTGGTTCATGTTACAAAAGAAGGAGTATGGAAAAACCCTGTTCTTCTTAAAATTCTCTCTCAACAGCCAGTAGAAATAGAGGAGGGTAAGTCTTAAAACTTTATTGACCATATCAGGTTCTAAGAGAACTGAAATTGGTTATGGATTTGTTTGGTTGGTTGGTTCTGTGTAGCTTTGGAGCCTGTTCTGGAACTAGCTCTTGTAGACCAGGCTGTCCTTGAACTCACAGAGATCTACCCGCCTCTGCCTCCCAAGAGCTGCACCACCTGGCAGATTTAAATATTGTGCCTGGGGTATTTTGTTTTGTTTCGTTTTTTGAGTAGTAAAAAAATAGTTACTAATAGTTGTGTGTTAATAGTTAATATTAAGTTGAGATGGAGATTCTCTGTTAGATAGCACTGTGGAGACCAGCCTGTCACAATGAGAACCTGCCTCGAACAAAATAATGATTCCTGTTGGATCCTTAACTTTTTCCATAAGAATCCTTAGATTTGCCCCCCCCCAGCCCTCTGCTGTGTATTTATAGATGGAAATATACCTTATATTTTGTATCATTGTGCCAATAGCCTCTGCCACCTTGTATAAACCCTGTTGTATGGCAAGTGTTCTGGATATGAATGTATTACACAGAAGCTGCCCCCTTTGTACAGCCACTTGTCTCTTACAATCATTGTATGGCTTTATAAATGATACCGTGAAACACGGAAAAAAAGAATCCTTAGACTTCTAGTGGTGTGAGTATGCCTTTCCACTTGTTTTCCTATTTCAAGCTGTCACATTGAGTAATGATGCTCATACACAGTTTCTGAGATTAAAAGGGAAGTGTTACATTTCTAGGGTAACAACATTTCAGAATACCCCAGTTAGCTAACATTGCATTAGGTGTGACTAGTGTGTTTGTATTGTTTAGGCCTTTTTATATAGTAAGAAACTTACATGAGGGTTTTTCCCACTCTCTAAAATAATTAGAGTTGGGTGGGTACACGTGCTATAGCATGTGTGTGGAGTTCAGAGGACTGCTCTCTGGACTAGGTTCTTCCTTCCACCTTTTCACTCTGGGGGGTCTTGCCTCAGTTTGCCAGGCCATCTTGCCAGCCCTGAGGTGTTCAGATTTTCTATTGGCTGTGTCCTTTGATGACTTGTTTGGAAAAAATAATCTCCCTTTGTAAACGCAGACAAATGGAGACTAGCAAAACACGTTTAGTGTCAATAAGCTGTTAGAGGTCATACACTTCTTAATTGTGGTATATATTCTAGAATGTTAGGTGTTCTCACGCTGTCACCATTCACAATGGCCTGCTGCAGTCAAGACTGGGAGGAATTCTTAAGGGCTTGAGATTGGGGCTGACTGGCACAGTACAGCATTTTGTTTTACATTAAACTTTTTTTTTTTGGCCTTTTGTTTTTCAAGACAAGGATTCTCTGTAGCTCTGGCTTTCCTGAAACTCACTCTGTAGACCAGGCTAGCCTCAAACTCAGAGATCCACCTGCCTATGGTTCCCAAGCGCCGAGATTGAAGGCGTGCGCCACCACTGCCCAGCAGCCTTGGGTTATTGATGCCTCCCAAGTGTTCAAATTACAAGCCTGTAGCACATTGCCTAGCTAAGAGCTCCTTTTATTTTGTTTTTTAAAGTTTCAGGGGGAGTTTTTTCTTTTGAAAAATTTACTTATAGATGGATATGTCTGTGTGGGTGTGTGCATGTAAGTACAGTGCTCAGGGAGACCCGAGTCATTGGATTCACCCAGAGCTAGAGTTCCAGTTGTGAACCATCTGAAGTAAATTCTGGGAATCGGACTTTGGTCCTCCAGAAGAGCAGGATGTGTGCTAGCCACTGAGCACCTCTCCAGCCTTAAGAACTGCTTTTAAATTAAACCTTAAATGTGATTGTTTTCAGATGATAAAGTTTAGGTAGATAAAGTATCATGCTGTCAGTAACTTTCTTTTTCCTCCTCGGCACCTGTGGCTGGGGAGCAAACCCAGGCCTTGCCCATAATTGGCAAGTGTTCTACCTATACTTACTAAGCTACACTCCCAGTCACACTTTTATTTTTCTGATTTTTTTTTACTTATTTGTGTATATGTGTGCCACAGCATGTGTAGAGTTTTTGTTAAGTATTAAAATACATGATTCACACAGTCCTCGTTTGTCATCGCCAGTTATAAACCTAATATCTTGGACATAAAAGATAAATGCTTTAGTGTTGAGCTGCCTTTCCAGTCCCTGGATTTCCTTTCAGCAAATACATGTATTGACAAGTAAATTTACTGAGAAATATGATACTTTTTAAGAAAGAGAAAGAAGCTAGGCATGGTGGAGCACACTAATCCCAGCATTAAAAGGCAGGGAGGCAGGTGGATAAACCTTTGCCTTGAGACAGGCAGGGTTTGTTATTAAACTGGAAGAACAGTGGTGCTGCCTGGCCAGCAGAGCTCTGGAGATCTGCCCATCTCCAAACCTCAGTGATAGGGTCACTAACACATGCCCACCTTTTATGTGAGTGCTGCTATCAAACACCAGTCCTCATGCCTGCAGAGCAAGTGCTTTTATCCAGTGAGCATCTCCCCAACCCTTGAAATGATATTTTTATGATTTTAAAAAATTTTTTTTCTATGTATTGTTTTGTCTGAGTATATATCTGTGTGAGGGCATCGGATCCCCTGGAACTGGAGTTATAGGCAGTTGTGAGCTTCCATGGGAATTGAACCTGGGACCTCTGAAAGAGCATCTAGTGCTAAGACTGAGCTGTGTTAGAATGGAAAGGAGGATCTGGAGATGCAGCACAATGATAGAACTGCTTACCTAGCAAACTTGAAGCCATGATACAGCCTCCCCCACCACCACCATCACCACACACACACAAGAGAAAGGTTACAGTAATTGCTTAACCATTGTAATGAATTAAGTAGATCAATTTTTTTTCTCCTAGAAATAGCAGCAGTGATACTTAGAGGGCCTGTTCTGTGTTGATATCTCATCTATAGGCAGATGAAAGCTCACACATGTCCAAGACCATGTAGTTAAAATTATTGAGGTAGTTTCCAACATCTTTAAAAGTATCTTTAAAAAGTGACTTTAAAGGTACCTGAATGAAGGTTAATGGCTGTGTTCATGGTGCTTAGTTCTGTAGAGAATACAGAAGTTAACCCAACATTATATGGATCACATTGTATTTGGTAGCAGAAGAGCACAGACACTGTCATGTGTATTCCATGTTTGATTTTGTGCTGTTTCTTTATTTGTTTCATATATGAGTCTGTGATCCCCTCGAGGCAAATGAATTTTTACTACATTTTGTAGATGAAAAGTTTGGACTTCAGAGTGGTCAGTGAATTTGTGTCAGAGTCAGGCTGAATTCTCAGATATTGATTTTGAAATCTACACTCTAACCCCCTCCTTACATCACAGCCCCTTATTCTACATTTACAGGGAAATCTTAGTGTGCTAAGAGGTAGAAAATAGTGTGCAAAATTAGCCGTGCTGTGGGCTTCAAGGTAACATTCCTGTTTTCAAATGTGTTCAAGTGTGTCCTTCTGTGGGATTCATAAGCTGTTCATAGCCTGGGAAGGCAAATGGCGCAGGGTCTGATGTTAGGTCAGAATGGGAGGAGACAGGGCAGTAATGAAAAGGGTTTTGAAAAACCACAAGGTCGGGACAAGTAACTCAGTGGTTCCCTGAGAAAAGGAGGAGCACAGAAGAACGTTACGTAGTTGTTTTGTTCTTTGAATAATTGACATAATATTACTGAAAATAATAAAGAACTATTGATGGGGAAGCTATGGTTATGAATTATTTTGTGGATTTTAATGACTATGACTCTAAAATAGAAAGGGCCAAAGGGGTATGTTTTTCCTCCATGACTTTTGACTTGGGCTGCGTTTTATAGACCTTAAAGCCAAAAACATACTAAAATCCAAGTTCTGCCTGCTAAATCTAAAGTCTCCAGAATTGGAATTCTGAAGTAGTTTAATGTAGGTACAAATTCTGGAGAATCGTTTGGCGTATTGGCCAGAACTATTGAACAAAACCTTCAACCTGGTAATTCCACTTTTTGGACTTTGGTTTATTTTTTTATGTTTTTGTTTTGTTTTGTTTTTTAATATGTCCATTGGTGAAGTGACCTTTGCACATCTTTGTGAATTGTATCATTATTGATGACTGCTAAAGATTAGAAACAACGTGTAAATGGATCAGTTAGGGAATCTTTAAGGTGAATTATAGTGAGGTTCTATTCAGTTGCTAACAATAGTAAGGCAATTCTAAGGGTAGAAAAAGCTAGATCATATACTTAGTTCATCAAGAAAGGGATCATTTCTGGAAAATACAGAAAAAGTTGAAAAGAATTGTTTCTCTGGGAGGGAAACTAGAGCACTGATGTCAAAATAAGAGAATTTTGTTTGTTTCTTGCTTTAAAAAACGAATCTTGCAGTCTGGAGAGATGGCTCAGTGGTTAAGCGCACTTGTTGCTCTCAAAGAGGACTTACTTAGGTTTGCTTCCCAGCTTATACATGGTGGCTCACAACTCTAACTTTCAGATACTCATATGGTATGCATGTAAATATATAAATCTGAGACAGAGGCAACTGCATCTCTATGAGTACAAGACCAGCTAGGTCTACATAGCAAGCTCCTGAGCCACCTGGGGCTGCATAGTGAAGCCCTGTCTCAAAAAAAGAAAAAGAAAGAAGGAAAAGAAGAAGAAGAAAAAAACTTTGCCCTATAGTGCATGAAGGCTTTCCCGGAAGTGTTGGCCTTGATTCGGCTCCCATGCTAGTAATATACGATGCACCACCATGCTTGGCTTGTACAATGATTTTAGCTGTGTGTGTATGTACACATTGTTCATGTATAGATAGATAGATAGATAGATAGATAGATAGATAGATAGATAGATAGAGAGTTTCCTTATTTTTAAATTACCCTTTAAAAATTAATTTAAAAAGCAGGGGGACTACAACAGAGGGGAGTTAGAAAAAAAATTAAAGAAATGATGGCACTCGCTTTTAATCTTAACAAAGGCAAGTGAATCTCTGAGCCCAGGGCCCAGTCTAGCCAGGGATATACAGTGAGACCTTGTATCAAAACAAAATATTTGTAAAGAGTTCCATCTTCAGACCTATTAAATCAGAATCTACATTTAAATAAGCCCCCTGAGTGTCTTAGAAAGCTTTTTCAAGTCTGAGAAACAGTGTCTTGGATTAACCACCTAAAGCTGTCTTTTAGCTTGCTTGAATGTTGCATTTCATCCTCTGTTCTTTAGGTGACACTAAGTAATGTCAGAGACTTGTTGAGTGCTTCGCAAAGTTGAGGTCTTGGCTGAGCGCTGTAAGTTAGTGCTCCGAGCAGCATTTTCCAAAGTGTGTACTAAGCCAGGGATATGTATTTTACAAGGACTAATATTCACAAAAGGGTTCTCTGGTCAAATCAGCTTGGGAAACAATGGACTAAATACACATGAACAGTTTAGTCATTGCAGGACTGTTCAAAGATTTGACCAAGGAATCCTTTTTTTTTCTAGGACTATCTCTCAGGTCTTTTGGTCGGTGGAACACACTTTGAGAAATGCCTGGTTTAGAGGAGACAGCACCACTGGCTTTGGAATCCTTGGCAAGTTACCTAACTTCTCTGAATGTTAATGTTTCTAACCTTAATCTGTGCACATGACTTGCCTTGGTGGTGGTGTGGAGAATAAATGAGGTATATGAGAACATTTAGCTTAAAACTTGGGACCTCATACTCATCCAATTGGTAGTTGTTAATATTGTGTAGGTCAGTTATTGCATTTTCTTGAATTTATTTACTCTTATATTGATTTCACTTTACTGGACTTATCAGAAAGTGAGGGGGGAGATGATTAAATAATTTAAAAATATTGAAAGTTTAATTTATAAGTTTGTTTAGAATAAAACTAATTATAGGAATTGTTAGCTTTATTTTTCTCTTGCTTCTGTTAGAGGAGTCTAGAGACTAGAATAAATACTCATTTATAGCAACTCACACTTTAGTAACAGGCAAACTGGAGGTGGAGGCAAGCAGGAATGAGAATCAGGAGTCAAAGGTCATCCTCAGCTGTGTAGTGAGCTTAAGGCCAGCCTGAGCTCCATCAGACTGTCTCAGAAGAAAAAAGACAAAAGCAACAAAGAAAGATGAGAGGTGTCATCACCACTCTGGCATGTGGTATATTGTCATACTATTGCATTTTTCCTTTTTTCTAGTTAACAAATTGATTGCACAAGAAGGACCTTCCTTTCTACAAATGCGAATCAAACATTTGTTGAAATCTAACTGCATCCCCCAAGCCACTGCTTTATCAAAACTGTGTGCAGAGTCTAAAGAACTTTCCCAGGTGTCATGTTTTCAGCAAGCCTATGTCACATGCTTATGTTCCATGCTTCCCAGCGAAGAGGCTATCCAGGAGGTGAGTACATTAGGTAACTCTTCAGTCTTGCTACAGATGCGAGATTAAGTACAGACAGTGCATCATTTGTTTCTTCTTGTCAGAGTGAAAGCCAGGATTCATATTTTAGGCTATGAAAAATCGTGCTTTAGATATATGTTTAACTGTTCTTCAGATTAAATATGAAGTTAGTTATGGGTGTAGGTGGTTTTCTATAGAAGGGGACTAAGAATGTACAGTGTTAACAGGTGTTTGAGTGATGGTCTATTCTGGAATCTTCAGATGTGAAAGCAGCTTTTCTTACAGTACCAATCTTACTGAATTTGGGCAATTAGTAAATAATAGGTCAAGAAATAATCCAAGGAGATTGGGACTTAGTTTCAATTTAGCACTTTGTGTGTTTACCTCTATGACACACAAATGCAGAATTCTAAATTAAATTCTGTGAATTGTGCTTTAATAATAATTAACTGGTCAAGCAGGATACCATGGAACATAATGTAAATTTACATGGTTGAGTCTTTAAAAGCTATTTTATGTTGCATCATTTTTAATGAAATCTGAATCATTTTCCTTAGATAATTTGTAATTAGTTCTCTCCAAATTTTTAATAAATCACACAGAAAAAAATTAGGAATGCTTAGGCTTTGCTTCATCATCTGCCTTTACTCTGCTACCAGTTCAGACTTGACCCATGAATTCTTATTTCTACACTGAACCATCTTTCTTTGTTTATAATTGTGCATGTGTGATGTATTTTTGTGAGCATTTATGCCATGACACTCATGTGGATGCCAATTTTGGCGTTAATTCTTTCCTTCACCTGGGTTCCAGGGAGCTCAGATCATAGGATTGTGTGGCAGGTGCCTTTCCCTGCTGAGCCGGCTGCCAGCCCTGCCCTAAAGTTTCTCTTCTTTCTTTTTTTTTTTCTTCTTAATTTTATGTGCCTTGATGTGAGGGTGTTGGGTCCCCTGGAAGTAGGGTTACAGACAGTTGTGGGTTGTCATGTGGATGCTCAGAATTGAAACTCGATCCTCTGGAAGAGCAGCCAGTGTTCTTAACCTTTGAACCAACTCTCCAGCCCCTAAAGTTGCTTGATAAATCTCAAAGATCAGCTTCCCTAATAGTTCCTAAATTTTACCTCTCTCCTGTTCTCTTCGCTTCATTCTCTTTATTCTATGGACTTTGCCAGCCCCAACCAGAATGTATTGTTGACATTTTCATCCTGCCTCATCCCCATCATATAACCCTCTCCATACTCTGCTTCTTGGTACTCAGTTACTGTCTTGTGGCTTGTACTCATGTCCTCTGCTGTTCTTGTCCTTAACTGTGTCTGTCTGACTACCTTCAGTCTTTACCTCCTCTGTTAGATTTACCAGCATCCACAGGGTCAGCCAGGTTGAGTGGAGCCTGCCTCCTGATTCCCCTTTCCATCAGTTGTACTATATGTTCCGTAGTCTGCTTACTATCCCACTGTCTTAGGAAATCTCTATCTCTCTGAAACCTGTTGGTGAGGAGCTTCTCCTGTTCTGTAGAAACTGAGGTACTTTAAAGAGATTTTCTGTAAGCCCCTTCTGAATGTCTTTTCATCTCTGTGACTATGAATACATACCTCTTTTATTAGAGATAGAAGACTTCTTCGGACTAACTTCTTGTGTACCAGAGCTCATCCACTCTTCACCATCCTGGTGGATAATCTGATAGTCCTTCTCTATTCTATTAGAAATCTTTTGTGCCCACTTCCTCTTACAGTAACAGTCTAATTTCTTGCCTGGCTTTCTCAGCCTCACCCTAGCGAGAGGATAACAGGTACGTACCACTGTGGCTGGTTTTGCGGTACTCAGTACTGAACCAAAGGCTTCATGCTAGGTGAACATGATACAAACTGAACTACACTCTAAGTCCCATCACCTTATGTTTTCAGTGTGAATTCACTGCGGAATATTTTTCTCCTCTTAGGACATTCATGTTCACTCTTTCTCAGTCTCTTCACCCCCAATCTCCCTGACTGAGTTTCATATAGCCTGCCTCCAGGCTTCAGCGCTAGGATCACAGGTGTGTTCTACCAAACCCAGTTTTACTCAATACTGATGGAGGTCAAACACAGGGCTTTGTATATGCTAGGCAAACATTCTACCAATTGAACTAGCTATATTCCCTAGTACCACCTCTCCGCGCCTTGAACTTGTGATTCTCCCGCTACCCCATCCAGCTATGACTTTTCCATTTCCCTTTTTGAAACAGGATCTCTCTATGTAGCCCCACTCCCTGCCAACTTGGAATTCAACAAAGATCCACCTGCCTCTGCCTCCCCAGTACCCCAGTACTAGGATTAAAGACATGGGCTACCACTCCCAGCCCTGACTATGACAGTCTAATATGACATTTGAGTCCCAGCCAGTTGCATCACTGAATCCCAGCCAGTTGCATCACTGAATGAATCAGTGGTGCTTTTTGAGGTTTTATTCCCCCCCACACACACACACACACTAGTGTCTCCTTGACTTTGGTTTGTTTTGGTTTTCGAGACAGGGTTTCTCTAGCTTTGGAGCCTGTTCTGGAACTAGTTCTTGTAGACCAGGCTGACCTCAAACTCACAGAGATCTGCCTGCCTCTGCCTCCCAAGTGCTGGGATTATGTGCACTACCACCACCCGGCTGGCTGTCTCCTCCTTTTCCTCCTGGGGTTTTTACTTGTCTTCTTGAGGTCCATACACTTTGACTTCCTAACTCTTAGTGATTGTTCCTTCTCAGTTTGGCTGTGCTTTCCCTTGGTTAAGTGCTGCAGTACCCTTTTGAGTCTTCTCTTTTTTCTGAACTTCTTTTATGGTCCCATATAGTCTAAAGGTTTTAGATACCAACTGTGATCTGAATCCCAAATGTCTTTTCTCTACCACAGTCTTCTCTAAACCTAACCCTCATTACCACTCCAGCTTACATAATTAGTATCTCAGATCTAACATGCCCATAACTAAGTTTCTGATATTATTATTAGGACCTTGATTGCCTTTATGACTTCTGAGCTTTTGTTTAGTTTGAGTTTTGAGACAGGTTATTACTGTTGCCCAGGCTGGTCTTTGGAGCTCATTGTAGCTCATCCTTGCCACCAGTTCACAATACTCTGGCCTCCACATCCTAATAAGGGGATTGCAAGACCATAACTTGTCTTGCTTTTAAATTGGAAAAGGGAGAAAGTATAGTTCAGTGTTAAGCATTTGCCTAGTATTGACCAAGGCCTCTGGACTGATCCTCAGTATAGCTAGAAGTAAACCAGTGAGTGAAGTGAGTTGTCTTTCATTTATATATGGAGACTCTCCATATTGAAGGTAGAAAGACTCAAAGAATACATAGCTCCTTGTAGATGAGGCATGCTATATACTTTATCAAATTTCACCTCTCTTACAAAACTCCCTTTTGTTGATAAGGAAAGGGAGGTTTCAATTAAGAAATATGTTGGATACTATAAAGTTAAACTAGTTAATAATGCTGGAGTTTAAACCAAGTTAGGGGTACTGTTAGTAGTACTATATTGAAAACATAAGGTGATGGGACTTAGAGTGTAGTTCAGTTTGTATCATGTTCACCTAGCATGAAGCCTGTGGTTCAGTACTGAGTACCACAAAACCAGCCACAGTGGTATGTACCTGTTATCCTCTCGCTAGGGTGAGGCTGAGGCAGAAAGAAAGATTTAAGATCGTTCTCTTCTTCAGTAGGTTTGAGGACATCTAGGTATGCATGAGAGCCTGTATAATAGTAATAATAACAATAATAATATATTTATTGATCTTATTGATCTATATCTGATACTTCATTTCAGATAACATGTGGGGAATTGGAGAGGCAAGGATGAATATCAGAAATTCTGAACTGTTGTGTGCAGTTTCACTCATGGCCTCTGCATTTTATTATGCAGAAGTAGCCAGAAAAATTTCTTTAGCATTTAGGTAAGGCAATTTTCTGTTTAGAACCATCCAATAATTTTCCATTTTCCTCATAATAAATCCAGAAACCTTTATTCTATTTGATGGCCATGGTCTATTTTTCTGACTATCTTGCACAACTTAATTCTCACTGCTTTTAAGCTACCTTGTCTCTGCAGTTTAAAAGCAAGCCAATGTCATCTTGCCATAGAGCTTTGTACTTGCAAGTCACCCTGCATGGTTTACCTTCTTGTCCCATTTTACCCATCACGGTGCTATGTGAGGCAATGCCAGAGAGACTGCTTAGATGGTCCACCAGATAGCTGGTGGGTAGAGGCACTTGCCTACCAAATACTGTGGTCGGAAGAGATAACCAACTCATAAAAGTTGTCTTCTAGGGGGCTGGAGAGATGGCTCAGAGGTTAAGAGCACTGACTGCTCTTCCGGA
>LOEQ01004855.1:18900-37944 GCA_001685075.1 Bramus lutescens | reverse complement strand
TGGCCTGCAGGCATGGAGGCTGAACACTGTGTACATAATAAATAAATAAATAAAAATAAAGACAGGTGATTAAAACATAATTTAAAAAAAGTTGTCTTCTAATCTCCACATGTGCTCCAGGCTGCATACACACAAATTACAAAGAAATGTTAAATAAAGTAATACCCCATATTCCCTCTTCTACTCTGTTTTCAGTAAATATCTGCTATAATGCAGTGCTGTCAAACCAGCTTCTCTTTATCTGACTCCTGTACCAGTGTCTGGGTCAGTAGTTATCTGAAGTGGCTAAATCGTCCTGTGACTTGTAATCCAAGACCCATTTCTGTTTCCCAGCTCTCCAGAACTGAATAATCAGTCATACAGAAACTATTAATTACTACACTGTTTGGCCAATGGCTCAGGTGCATTCCTAGCTAGCTCTTACATCTTAAATTAACATATTTCTATTAATCTGTATATCGCCATGAGGCTGTGGCTTACTGGTAATGTTCTGGCATATTTCTCGTTCAGTAGCTACATGGCAAGTCCTCAACTCCACCTACTCTCTATCTCTATCTCTGCTCAGATTTCCTGCCTGGCTTTACTCTGCTAAGCCATTGGCCAAAACAGCTTTATTCACCAACCTGTAAAAGCAACACTTATACAGAACATCCCACATCATCTCGTGGTTCGTTATCTCTTGCTTCTTGAGCAGCTATATGGTGTCTGCCTAACTGCCTTCTTTCCTCGTCTATCTCTGCTTGGTTTTCCTATCTTGTTATATTCTGCCCTGCCATAGGCCAAAGCAGCTTCTTTATTAAACAATGATAATAAAACATCTTCACAGCATACAGAGGGAACTCCCACATCAGTGACTCATGTCTTATGGCCCTGTTGGGAGAAACTTGTCAACTACGTTGTTGAAATTTAAAATGTTTCTTACAGGACTGACTCCCGTAGCCTGTCTTTCCATCCTGACTCCCATCAACCTTCCTACCGACTTCCTGGTCATTGTTGTTACTGTTAGCATTTATATGCTCTTTATCCTGGGATGGTGTATAGTCTCTTGTATCTGGGAAGATTGTCTGGTGTGTAGTATGTGGATAGTGAGAGAGTGTTGGTCATCATTGTTTTGAGATATGGTTCCCTAGACTGTCCCAGATAGCATACAAAGATGTAACAGCTGTTTGGTGCTGTGGGCACCTGAATGTAGTTTTCCAAAATGAAGATTGACTCAATGACTTTTTACATGTTTTAATTAATTGGGCATTATGGTCATAAAGAAATCAAAGACCTAACTACTTCAACACCATGTGCCTTTTCATACTTCCCACTGCAATTTTTAATTAAGGTGCTGACTTTTTTTAAGTGCTGTGTTGTATGGGCCTCCTCGCCCCCCAATCTTGTTTTTGAAGAATTTATTTGTCCACGCGTGTGTGTATGCGTGCACTTACACATTTGAGCATGACCAGCCAATATAGCCTAATTGGTGAGTTACTGAGCCATGAAAGACCCAATCTCAAAAGAGGTTGGTCATGCCCATGAGGATGACACCCAAAGTTGTTCTCCAACCTGTACATGCACACATTTAAAAGAGAATCAATTCTGACATATCATAGACACTACAAATATAGACTCTATAATAAGAATTCTTTGGATCTAGCATGCAGTACTATTAAGAAGACAAGATACCATGAATTCTGTAATTGGTCAGAACATTTCAAGTTCAGTGCCAGTTTGGGCTATATAACAAGAAACTGTCTTAAGGTAGTAGAGGAAAGCGTAATATTGCCATATACATAGAGATAATTGACCTCATCTGAGTTCGTCTGCATTTTTTTTAACATACAATTGTTTGAGTGTGTGTTTGTTTATACTATTGGATAAGTTCAGGACCTGATATTAACTGCAGTATTTTGTGTTCAGGAAACATGAAATTAAGAAACAGCCATTAATCTCTATATTTGAAACTTGCCAGAAGAACTCAGAAACAATAGCAAAAAGTCTAACCTTGGATTTAATTCCTCCTCATTCTATACCATTTCTTTAACCTTGATCATAATTTAAACCTACTTTGATTCTAGCATTGTATTAAGCATTGGCAAATGCAGAAGAGGATATAGTATGTTTGCCAGATGCTAACTACTAGGCTACTACTGTGCTCAGAACAAAAGTAGGTGTGGAAACTGTCCGTGTAAATGCCATTTAAGAACTCCTCCAACAAAACTGGTGCCCGAGTTGGACCTTGAAGTAAGGATAGTTTGATGGATAGCTGTGTTAAGAACAACTGGCTAGTACTAAGACATAGTAATTAACTTGTACTTTCAGTAACTCACTAGAAAACACCTGTGTAAGCCAAAACATGTGTGTTAAGGTCTTGTGAGAAATAAGATCTGTTGGTTTGGGGAAAGCAGGTCTTCAGAAATTAATGATTTAAGCTTAGGTTGGATGAGGTTTAAAACAGTTATGGTAGCTATCATGATATTTTAGGGGAAATTTACTGAAAGAGTAGTGTATTGGGGTTATGATAAGAGATTGTGAAAAACAACAGCACTCACAGGGCAGAAATAGGGGGTAATATACAGATACAACTTCAAGATACTCAGAATAATAGTATGTGGTAGTGCACACCAATAATCCTAGCACTCTGGAGTTTGAGACCAGTGTGGCCTTCTTAAAGAGACACCCTCCTTAGATTAGGGATACAACTGGGGAAATGATTCATTGGTGAAGTGCTGAGGATATGAATTCAGTCTTCAGAACACAGTATTTTGTTTTTTAAATGTTTGTCTTAGGATTTTTATTGCTATTTAGAGACACCTTGGCAACTCTTAATAAAGAAAACATTTAATTGGGCTGGCTTATAGTTTCAGAGGGTTTTAGTCCATTGTCATCATGGTGGGAAACACAGCAGACATGGTGCTGGAGGAGCCAAGTGTTCTACATCTGGATCCACAGGCAACATCTGGATCCACAGGCAACAGGAAGAGAGGGAGACCCTGGGCCTGGATTGAGTAACTATCTGAAGCCTCAAAGCCCAATGGCACACTTCCTCCAACAAGGCCACACTTTGTATTAGTGTTACTACCCACCACATGGATGTTAGTGCACACTTATAATCCTTGCACTGAGGAAGTGGAGATAGGTGGACTCCTGGAGTTTGTTGGTCAGCCAGGGCAAGTTCCAGGCCAGGCTAGAACCAGTTGCAGAAAAAAGGTGGTACTTGATGAGTGAGTGACACTGGGGGATTGTTCTCTAGCCTTCCGTATGCCTGCATATACCCAGAAGAGGCACAGAAAGCTTTGAGACGTGAGGGTGCTGGCCCTGTGCTGCTGCTCGCTGAGATGACAGAGGAGTGGAGGAGCCAGGAAAGTCAAGGAAGAGTCAGAGCTATGGGTGGCTGTTGTAATGGTGCTGCAGTTGAACCTTGAACTGTGCACTTTTCCAAGATTATACACTTAGCTGTCAGCTTCATTTGATCTGTGATCTTTCCTGGTTTACTAATAACAAATTAAGGAACTAGGTTATAACTGCTATGCTAAGCTCCTCAAACCAAGTAAGTAAATGGGATTTTTCCTGGAATTACTTAATTGGTTCCTTTTGCTAGTTGCTATGGAACTGCTGTGGGAAATGGGTTTGCTGCTGCTCTACAGTGTATCTGGATTGGCAGACTGCTTGATGAAAGGATATGTATGAAAAATGTGTCATTAGGCAGTTTCATCTTCGTGCCAGCATTGCAGTGTAGTTACATAATCTTGACAGCATTACCCTACTACCCACCCCCCTAGGCTATTTAGCAGATACTATCATATACAGTCTGATGAAACTTTATATGGCATGTGATTGTATCTGTTTTGTGTTTGCTTACCTCAGATAGCATTGAACATTCTGTGTAATCTAGGCTGACTTCAAACTCTCTTGTTTCTCGGCCTCCTAAATACGATTACTATAGGCATACACCAACATTTCCACCTCAGTTTTTGAGGTTTTTTGACGCAGTTACTCTAAGCTCTTGCCTGTCTCTAGCTGCTTTTGTACTACAGTGGTAGGTGCTTACAGAAGAAACTTGTTTGCTAAAGGCTGCAAGTATTGTTTATCCCTCTTTTCCAAAAACGTTTATAGACTCTTAAAATACTGATATTTGTCACCACCATCAGATGACAGTTTCCATGACTACAATTAGTCCTCTATACTCTACCAGTGATGAAATTGAAACCAATGATGTCCCCAAAGCCCTACAGGTATTATGCTAATGATAGTCTGAAGTCAAACTAAAAGGCTCCTTGGCAATTTTTCTACTGTGTGATATATGTTCAATAGGTAGATAGAGAATAGCAGTGTCTCTCCCTGCCCCTCTTTAACATTGACAATTGGATCCAAGGGTTTCATACATACTAAGCAAATATGCAGATAAGTAGTTTTAAGTATTTCTTGTAATGTGGACTAATTTGCTAAATTTATTGTCACACAAAATTATTTTAAAAGAGGCTCTGATTTTTATCTAGTGATGCTTTATTTTGCAGTCAACAGTAGAATTATAAAGAATTATTAGTTTGGAAACTAATGACTTGCTACATGTTCAGTAATTGGTGTTTTTAGTCAGCATATGTTCTAATACAGCATAGTTTTTACTCTTTCAGCTTTCAGGAGAAGAGTTCAATTAACCTGAGCAACAGCTGGGAATAAAAATTCTTTGTATGTTGCCACCTGTGGGTATCCTAGTAATGGGTGTGTGTAATGAGAAACCTCTGCTGGGGACCATTTTGCCAAACACAATTAAGATTAGTTGACTGAGTTATGTAAAAACCAGAATTCATTGCTGGTGCATAGTTAGGCAAATTAGAAACTGAAAATCTGAAAACAGAATACTTTGGAATCGAGTTCAAGGTTGAAACCATTTGTATAGAATATGAGTTGTCATCATTGGTACTAATGAAAATATTTTTTAGATTTTTTGTGTATATTTTTAAATGAGTGTTGTGCCTGCATGCATATATGTGTACCACATGCATGTCAGTGCTCGTGGAGGTCAGAAAAGACTTGTCACACTCTGGAACTGGAGTTAACAATGAATGTGAGCCACCATGTGGGTACTGGGAGATGAACTTAGTATTCTGAAAGAGCAGCTCATGCTCTCAACTGCTGGTATATCTCTCTAGTCCCTAATTAAAATTTATTAGATTACATGTATTTATTTACTTATTCGTGTGTGTGTGTGAGCGTGTGTGAGCGCGTGCGCGCACACATACGCATTTGTATGCCTGGCATGTTCCTTGGAATGCAGTGTACCAACTTCGGAAGTCCATTTTCTCATTCCACCATTTGTGTGTGAATGGATTTTTCAATGAAAGTTACAAAGGTCAAGTCTATGTTTCTATAGTTTTTTCATTATTAAAAGGGCAAATCGTTGCAAGGACAATGTTTCAAATGTGAAATGCTTATATTACTTTTAAAGAAACAGAAGCCCTACCAACAGAGGTCCTGGGAAAAGTAGTAACTTAGTGTCGATCTGTGAATTAACTGCATATTTCCTGAGTGTTGTGGTTGGTAGGCACAGTAGCAGTTACCTACCTCTTCTCTTGATGGAGACAAGGGAATATAAACAGGATCTAATTTACTCACCAGGCTAACTAACTCTGTTGGGAACTGGCACCGTCACTAGTATAAATGATAAACAGCAAATACTTTAAATGGGACCCAGTGGGAATTCAGTTTGGGAGTAGAAAAGTAAACAGGAGCATAGAAAATCTAGGTATAGCTTTAGATTAAATATAAATTAAATTAAAACAAAAACAGAGCAAGGAATTTATAGAAAATGTTTAAAAAATATGTATGTGTGTCTATAAAATTCTATTTAATTTTTTTGAGACAGGGTCTTAACTATGTCACCACGGCTGGCTTTAAAAGCTGTGTAGATCAGGCTGGCCTTGAACTCACAGAGAGCCAACTGATCAGATTAAAGGCATGAACCACCACTACTCTTGACTTTAAAATTACAGTCTTTCGGGATTTCCCCTCCTCTGCCTCCCAAGTGCTGGGATTAAAGGCTTGCTCCACCACTGCCCAGCTAAAATTGCAATCTTAATACTTATATTTTTTCCATATGGTCATATGGGGAAATAATATACTCAAGAAATACACTAAGATAAAAAAAAGTTGTGAAGAATTGAAGACTTACCTATTTAATATTTTATAGAGTTCCTCTAAATAGTTTTTAACCCAGGGCCTCGTGCCTGCTAGGTAATTGAGCTACCCTGGGGCTGTGTCCCCAGCCCTAAGCAGTTTTGAAGAGGCATTTTCCTAGGGCTTGATACAACTCTGTACTTCACTTCTAGGCTCACTTCTGTGGGTTATCTTCTATGGTTGTTCTTTCATTGGACTGGAGGATTCACTGCAGAGCCAAACATAATTTTTTTAATATATTTATTTATTTATTTATTATGTATACAATATTTTGTCTGTGTGTATGCCTGAAGAGGGTGCCAGACCTCATTACAGATGGTTGTGAGCCACCATGTGGCTGTTGGGAATTGAACTCAGGACCTTTGGAAGAGCAGGCAGTGAATGCTTTTAACCACTGAGCCATCTCTCCAGCCCGCCAAACATAATTTTTAAGAATCCACCTAGGGGGCTGGAGAGATGGCTCAGTGGTTAAGAGCACTGCCTACCCTTCCCAAGGTCCGAGTTCAGTTCCCAGCAACCACATGGTGGCTCACAACCGTCTGTAATGAGATCTGGTGCCCTCTTCTGGCCTGCAGGCATACATGCAGACAGAATACAGAGAATACTGTATACATAATGAATGAATAAATGAATGAATGACTAGATTTTAAAAAAGATTCCACCTAGATGGTTCATGCAGGTAATCCCAGTACTTGGGAAGCTGAAGGGTTAGGATTGCTGTTTATTCAAGTTAGCCTGGGCTACATAGTGAATTCTGGGCCAACCTGGGCTACAGATTATATTGAAAATAAAAAAGCTTTTAAAAAGAAGGTTGTAGAAGCAACTGAATTGGTAAAGTGCTTGCCGTACAAGAATGAAAACCATTTGGAACCCAGAACCCATTTAAAAAACAAAACAAGCATGGTGGCACAATCTTGTAATCCCAGTTTGTTGGCCATGTGAGATTTAGGGGCAAAAGTCTGAACTGGAACAGCTCTTGGAGCAAAGCTGGGTGTGGTTGGTGGTGCATGCCTTTAAACCTAGCACTTTGTGAATCAGAAGCTGGTGGCTCTCTGTGGATTCAAGCCTGCCAAAGCTGCGTGATGAGACCCTATCCAAAACAAACATGAAAACAGATTGGGTTTGGGGGTAGGGAGGGAGAAACTGAAGGCGGGAATGAATAAGACTAACTTTTTCAGAGGGCCAGCAAGGTAGCTCAACCCATAGAGATACATGTATGCAGCCTGGCAACCTGAGTATGATCCTGGATACCACAAGTTCGTGCAGGGGAAAATGCTCCTGAGATTTGTCCCCAAATTTCGACTTGAGTGATGATATGCTTATATAGGTGTGCGTGCACATATGCACACCAATAAATAAATAACATTTTAAAAGAGGATCTGATTTCAGAACTCTGGAAAGTAAGGTTTGTAATATTTGGAGCAGTTGGCTCACATACAGAAAGACAGAACACTGAACAGGTCACTCCATGAGTATCTTACCTGCAGTGTAGTAGCCTAAATAAAGTTAGGATGAGGAGTTCGTGAGGAAGAGACAAGACAGGATGCAGCAGTGTGCTGCTAAGGAGCTTTAGGGTCATGAGTTTGAGGCCTGTTTGGGACAACTTAATTAGACCTATTTCAAAAGGAGGAGCAGAGGGCAGTGCTCTTGTCACTCTTCAACCTTCTGCCCTTTGCAGTGTATTCAGTAGACATACTTATTCCTANACTAAAAAATGGGGGGGGGGCGTAGCTCAGTTGTGGGGTGATGGTTGAGTGTGCCCAGGACTGGGAGTTTGAGGGGAGAGGATGAAAGTGACAGCTGGTGTGTATAATGTGGCTCACTTATGTGGTAGCAGTGCTCATAAATACTGTAAGACTGCAGAGTGTTTAAGTCCATATTAATGACAGAGTGGAGCTTCCTTCCAAATGCCTGTTTCTTTCTCATCTTAGTAATTTGACAAATAAAGTGTTCATGCCGTACTGCTCAGATATTAGTCAGTAAAGTAGTTACTGTGCCTCTAACACTTGTTTTGCCAGTTATCAAAGAAATTACCGAAAATGGAAAATATTACAGAAAAGTTTCTCTTTTACCTAACAAATTTTACAGAAAAAAATCACCATTTTTTTAACTTAGTCATCTCGTTTTCGATAGATTGCAAAGGTGGATTGTAAAGAAGTACTAGACATCATATGCAATCTGGAGGCCGAGGGACAGGACAACACAGCGTTCATTCTTTGTACGACTTACCTTACCCAGCAGCTGCAGACGGCCAGTGTGTATTGTTCTTGGTAAGTAAACTTAGTTTGTATATACTTTGTTTGTTAGTGCAGGGCATAGTATTTAGGGTTTGTGTCAGATTTAAATCTTAGCATGTATACAATCTTGATTACTAAGGAAGTCATTTAACTAAAAATGCAATTGGTTTAATGTAGTCAAGGAAAGGTAAGGTGCTCCTTCCTCTTGGTTGTCCTGTTTCCATAGATGTCTTCTTCCTTGGAGACAACATTATGTCAATATGGAATAGATAGACATTATGTTATTTTCCCTTTTATTAATATCTTCTGGTGCTAACTTGTTCTTATTTGGAAACCCATTAATGAAAAGATCAGATTACCTAATAGTCTAGCTAAAATTAGCATTGTAAAAGGAAATCTCTTTGAGTGCCGATTTAATTTGCAACCTTGGTACCATGTTGCTGACACTGTGTTGTTTTTTATTTAATTTTCTTTGTATTTTGTTTGCTTGTGATTACTTAGTTATTAAAAAATAGAAACAAATATATCCATAACCCCTTAATTCTAATTGTATTAGATCATTTAGACCAGAAAGATAAGCTTGATAGGCAGGAAACTGCTAAATTACATGTGTCTTCTCAGTGAGCATCTGATTAGTGGTTAAGCTCTGGCTGTTCTGAAATTCACTGTGTAGACCATGGTGGCTTCAAACTCATAGAGATCCTCCTGCCTCTGTCTCCTAAGTGCTAGAAATAAAGGCATTTGCCATCGTGCCTTGCTATATCTAGACTTTGATTTCAAAAGTTAATAAAATCCTATATAGAATTTTATAGATTCTGTGGTATATGTGTCTGTTGGGGGGAAAGATGTTTCTGTATGTGTAGCCACTGGCTATGTCAGGCCTGTGGAGATTAGAAGGCAGTCTTGGGCATAGGTTTTCACTTTCTGCTTTGTCTGAGACAGATCTTTGTTGTTTGCTGCTGCATATATCAGGCTGACTGGCCTGGAAATGTATAGGAATTCTCCTGTCTCTTACTGGCATCTTGGGACAGAAGCCCCAGGAATGCAGACTAATACTCTGTTATGTCTGCCTTGCAAGAGTTTGGGGAATTCCAGCTCAGGCCCTCATGTCTGTATGACCCCAAGATTCTAAGTATTTTCAAACGTAAACCCACACGTTTACTGTGGGAGTTTTTCCTTGTTTGTTTTCCCCCTTTGGGTTATTTGTGATAGGATCTTATTCTGTAGCCCAGGCTAGCCCCAAATATAAGGCACTTCTACTGCCTCTGCCTCCCAAATGCTAGGATTACAATTTGAGACATTACACCCACACCCAACTTCAGACTTTTTCCCATTTGCGTGTGTGTTTATGTCCATATGCTCAGAGGGCTTTCTCTCAGTAAACCCACTTTCTGATTGGGCTGACTGGAATAGCCAAGCAAGCCTCAGGGCCCCTGCTGTCTCCAGCTTCCTAGTACTGGGATGCTAAGTGTTCACCACCATACCCAGCCTTTTTATGGGTGCTGCAGATCCAAATTCAGGTCTCCATTCTTGGACATCAAGCCCCTCACATGCTAAAACACCCCCCAGCCTCCTCCCTCAATTTTTTAGTGTTCTTAACACAACTTTTATTTTATAGTGGTCTCCCCCCACTTCTTCACTCAGCCACTGTTCGCATGAAACTGTCTGTAGCTGACTCTAGGATTAATGCTGTTCTCTGGAAGCAGGAAGGGATTAATAGGGATTTCCTTTTTTGTCTATGCCAAAAAAGAAAGAAAATCTTGTTTACTTAACACTTTATTTAAAAGCTTCTTCTAAGCAATTCAAAGAGAAATAGAATCAAATTACAAACAATAAACTTTTCCTCCCTTTTGTGGGGTGGAGCTAGACTGAAGTTAGATGCAATCACTGCACAAAACAGCAAGTTTAAGAAAAACTTAATCTCAGATCATCTGTACAAGAAAGTTTATTTTGTTATGCTCAGGGCTTTTGTGTGTTTAAGATGGAGAGCCTTTGGTTCTTGTTTTGGGAAGTATTTTAAGGCTGGAGTCGTGACTCACAGCTGTCATACCAGAATTGGGAGTCTGAGGGAAAGGGTGGCTGTGAGCTTGAGGAGAGCCTGCCTACATAGTGAGAACCCATTTCAAAAGGCAAAATCTAAGTGACATTTTTGATGAGAGAGATAGCAAGATTAAAAAATACATAAAGAGTTGAAATAACCGTAATAAATAGTCACATAACACCTGGGCAGTGGTGGCGCACGCCTTTAATCCCAGCTCTCGGGAGGCAGAGGCATGTGGATCTCTGTTGAGTTTGAGATCGGCCTGGCCTACAGAACAAGTTTCAGGACAGCCAGGGCTACACAGAGAAACCCTGTCTCGAAGTCACATGGCTTTTCTACCATAAGTTTATTCCTAGAAAATGTCATTCTTGAATTTGTTATCAAGAAAGATAGTATTTGAAATGTGAACTACATAGCTCTATCACCTAGAATATTTTTTTATTCTGAGGAAATTTTCTTCAAAGACATTTAAAAATCCTAATAATAATTTAGAACAAAAACCATGCAACATTCACCATGCCTTCATTCTTAGAAGCTGCACACAGTTTGAGGACGGGTGGGGATGTCAAAGAGTAGGAACAGGAATGTGGGCACTGTGGGTGCCCAGCAGAGCTAGTAGAGTCGCCCAGCAAGTGAGAAGGGGCCATTTTGAACACTTTGCACAACAGCATGTGGTTACTCTCCTGCTTTAGAAATAAAGGCAGGCAGTTAATCCTGACATTTAACACATTTTCTGTTGCTAGGCTAGCCTTTGCCTGCACCAGCATTTCTGAACTTGAACTTTGTATACTGAACATTTTGCTATGGTGGAGTATTTACGTGGCTGTTCTCCCACAATTGGACTGTGACATACCCTGGTCTTGTATGTCATGTATTACAGAGTTGTGGCCCTGTGCTTGGGAAAAGACCAAGATATTTTATTTAGCTTAATTTTGTAGGGAAATTAAAAGAGGCCGCAAAGACCAGTGCTGTTGAATAGCCATTGTTAGGATGTGATCTTTCCTTAGTTCTTCAGTTTTCCTTTGGAGTTTTAATACCCAAATTAAAGTGGACACTGTTTAAAATTCTTGTTTAATACATAAATCTGTTCCAAATTGTTTTTCCTACTGTATATAAACTAAAATTCCCTTAAAAAAAAGTTTATATTATGTGCATTGGTGTTTTTTCTGCATGCATGTCTGTATGAGGGTGTTGGATCCCATGGAGCTTTGTGAGTGCCACGTGGGTGCTGGAATTGAACCTGAGTTCTCTGACAGAAAGCTGGTGCTCTTAACCACTGAGCCATCCTTTCAACCTCATAAATTTCCTAATTTTTAAAATAAATATTTATATAATATATTAGATAATTATTAAGATTACTCGTCACTTCATCATTGGAAATACACATAGGAAATACATTTGTGTTTGTTTTATGAAGGGATGTACACTGTAGATAGCTGTAAGTTCACTTTGTCATCCAGGCTAGCCTCAGACTTCAGATGACCTTCCTTCCTCAGCCTTGGTGCTCAGATTATAGTTGTATAATATTTCATTGTTTTCAGAACTGGGAATAGAACTTGACCTCATATACAGTAGGCAAGTGTTTTACCAATTAAGCTATATCACCTGCTTGATTCACTTTAAAAATATATGTATTTATTTGCTTTTATGTGTATGGGTGTTTTATCTGCAAGTCTGTGTGTACACCAATGAATTCAGTGCCCTCAGAGGCCTGAAGAAGTTGTCGGATCCCTTAAAACTGGAGTTACAGGCAGTTGTCAGCCATTATGTGGGTGCTAGAAATCACACCTAACTCCTCTGCAGGAATGGCAAGTGCTCTAAACACCAAGCAATCTCTCCTGCTCCCCCTTTTCTGCATTTGTGGAGGGTGTTCCTTTTTTTAGAAACAAGATCTTGCTATGTTGTACACTAGACTGGCCTCCGACTCATAGTGGTCCACCTACTTCAGTCTTCTGAGTGGTGGGATTTACTTTTTTGTTGTTTCTGGTTTTGTTTGTTTGGTTTTGGAACAAGATCTCACTATCACAGCTCTGGCTGGCCCAGACTCTAAGAGATCAGCCTTCCTCTGCTTCCCAAGTCCTGGGGTTAAAGGCAGGCACAGCTGATTTTTACAAAGATTTATGCGCATACACAGAGAAACTCTGTCTTGGGGGGGGTGCTTATCTGTGACTATGCCACATATGTGGAGGCACCCTTGAGTCCACAAGAGGGCATCAGATTCTTTGGAGTTAGAGTTGCAGGCACTTGTGAGCCTGACTTGCGTGCTGGGCTCCAAATCTGCAAGATCAGCAAGTATTTTTAAATGACTAAGCCATCTTTTCAAACTGGTGAGCTTGCGCGCGTGCTGTTCATGCATGCCTGTGTCTGTATTTGTGTGTGCTCAGGTATGTGCACATGCATGCAGAGACCAGTATAGGATATAAGGTCCCCTGAAGCTGGAGGAACAAAGCTGTTGTTAGCTTCTAGACATGGGTGCTAGAAACAGAATTCTGTCCCTTTGCAGAAGCAAGAGTACTCTGTTGCTGAACCATCTCTACTGCCCCAAACGGAGATGTCTGTTTAAGGTTTTGTCTTTTGTGTTGTTTTTGAGACTGGCTCTTACTCTGCATCCTAGCTGGCCTCATACTCACTATGTGGCCCCAGCACTTGAACTAGTAACAGTGCTCCTAACAGCCTCTTGAGTGGCAAGACTACACAAGTGTGCTACCATTGCCTGGCTTTAGATAGTTAAATAGCTTACATTATGTATCCTTTAATCTTTATAATATGTAACTGGCTTTTACCCCCCCCCAACACACAGACAGACTTGAGATGGAACTTCGGGGTTTTGCCCATACTGAGCAAGTGTTATACCACTGAACTATCTCCCCTGGCTTCACATACATATATTTTGACCGTTAAGCCATTTTTAAAATTGTATATTTATTTTTGAGACAATATCTGTCTACAGAGACTTGGCTGGCCTGGAATTCATGATGGCTTCGAGCTCACAAGTGCTGCCTCTGCCTCCCAAGTGCTGGGGTTAAAGGTGTACATCACCGCTCCTGCCTTCAGACATTCCTTTTTATTTAAGATTTGTTTTTATTTTATATGCATGCATGTTTCGCCTGCATGTAAGTATGTGAACCACATGCATGCCTTGTGCCCTCAGATGCCAGGAGAGAGTACAGGATTCCCTAGAATTAGAGTTGTAAGCTGGGAACTGAACCTGCATTCTCTGCAAGAGCGTCAAGTGCTCTTAATTGATGGGCTGTCTGTCCAACCCCCTCCCCTTTATTTCTAAGCATATGTGATTTATCAAAGTCTCATGGTTTTGAAGTTTCTGTTGAAATACTTAAATCTGAATAAAGCAGTTTTCTGATGAAAGTGAACCGTTGGCCAGGGCTCTAATTCCAGGACTAGGGAGGCATAGACATTTTGACCTCTGAGCCATGGTCTGTGTAATGGAACCTGATCTCAGACTAATAATTTATTTCCTTCAATCTTTTTATTACATCCATAATAAATAGTTTTAGAATTTCAGTGTTTTAACTATTTCCCAGAGTGCCATTTTATTTAAGCATTCAGTAACATAGGCCTAGCAGCAGCATCACATTTTAGAGTCAGAAATCAAGTGTCTTTTGGGATGTTGACAGGCTGCATAGATTTCCTTATTACTTGCCCAGTTAATAAAACGAGATTTAGTTTGCTCTATATAAGTAATGACCAACATAAAAGTTAAACCTTTTAGAACAAGAGGGAATCTAAGTAAAGGGGAAAAGTTAATGTCATAATAAGGAAATAGTTGTTTTTTGTCTTTGGACAGACAAGAAAGGAATCAGAACTTTCAGAACAGATTCTTCACAGTGTTACCTATTTAGGGGCAAGTAGTGAAAGATGTAGACAGCTTTTCATTTGGTTTCTGTTGTCTGTGTTGTCAGCTTAATTTCATTGATCCAGAAAAAAAGAGGTGGTCAAGAGTGGGGCAGCAAACACCAGTTTTAATACCTAATACAACTGTTTTCTTCCACAGGGAGCTGACTCTCTTTTGGAGTAAACTGCAAAGAAGAATTGACCCGTCTTTGGAGACATTTTTGGAACGCTGTCGGCAGTTTGGTGTCATAGCTAAAACACAGCAACATTTGTTCTGCCTGATTAGAGTCATACAGACTGAAGTGAGTAGTTTCTTCCTTCCCTGCTGATCGTGGCAGTTTCTCAGGGAATTCTTGTTGGAGAAAGAGAAACTAAAATTGTGGAGTTGGCCCTGCCTCACTGATCTGCATACTGACCTAAGGAGCCACAGGTTTGGTTTGGTTGGTTGAGACAAGGTCTCAAGTAGTGCATGCAGGATGCCATTAAATGTTTGGTCCTCTGCCTCCTCATCAAGTGTTGGTTTCTATATGTATACCTGCCATGACTGGTTCCTTGGTTTTGAGACCAACCTTGAACTTCAGTACTTGTCTCACTGTTGTCTTTATTGCTAGGATGAGCAACTGGGATCATGGGAGCTGCAATGTAGTGCTGGAATTTAAACCCAGGTTCTTTAGAAAACTGAGCAGTGTGTGCTCTTAACCACTGAGTCATCTCTCCAGCTCCTGACCTAGACTTCTTAACTTAGATTTATGTCTCTTTTTTGTTTGTTTGTTTTTCAAGACAGGGTTTCTCTATAGCTTTGGTGCCTGTTCTGGAACTAGCTCTTTTAGACCAGGCTGGCCTCGGACTCACAGAGATCTGCCTGCCTCTGCCTCCTGAGTGCTGGGATTAAAGGCATGTGCCACCACCGCCTGGCAGATTTATGTCTCTTTTAAAAAGTTATTTCTGTGTGTGTGCACATGGGTACGAGAATATAACAGAATTGGTTCTCTCCTAACATGTGGGCCCTAGGGAATCAACCTCAGGTTATCAAGTTTTGACAGCATGTACTCTTGCCTGCTGAGCCATCTTACTGGCCCTGTCTAGACCTAGATGTAAAGAGCCAGTCTGGATAGTGTACTTGCTGTAAGGTCAACTGATTGGAGACTTATCTGCAAAGTCCCTTTTGTTATTACATGAACACTAACATATTTACACATTCACTCTTAAGAGGGAAAGATTGTGTGAAGTTGAATGCTAACCAAGAGGGATTGTTTTCTTTTTTTATGGGTTAAAAAAATTAGTTTATGATTATGAGTGTTCTGCACTGTATGTGTACCGCATGTATGTGTGGTGCCTGCAAAGGCCAAAACTGGGTGTTGGATCCCCTGGATCTGGCATTTACAGATGGGACTAAAATGCAGGTCCTCTGGAAAAGCAGCAAGTACTCCTAACCATTGAACCGTCTCTCCAGCCCTGTGTAGGTTTTTGTGGGTTTTTTTTTCTTTTTAAAAAAAAAAAGACAAGACCTTGCTATGTAGCCTAGGTTATCCTCAAACTCAAAGCAATCTTGCTGTTTTGGCTTTCTTAATACAGAAATTGTATGTATGAGTCACCAATGACAGCTACTAGGGGTGATTTTTTTAATTCTACACAGTTTTAGAAATACGGAGTAAGGGGTAAGCTACTAAGATATTAGAAAAGGTAGGGGTTTTTTTGTTGTTTTTGTTTGGGGGGGCTCACTGAGGAATTTCAGTGCACTTCTAGTATTTTAACTCTTGGATATGGGTGTGGACTATCCTTGCCTAGTCTTTACACAGTATCCACCTAAAGGACAGAAGAGATATGAAGAGGAAGGAGGAACTAAGTATAGGCTGTCTTTATTGAGATTCTTAACTCAAGTCTATTGACGAGAGCTATACAGAAATTTTTCTTTCTTTGTATAGCAGTGTAATCTAGGAAGACAGGCCAGGTTGCTTTATAGACTCCATATAGAAAACACATAGCTTCCATATTAGTCCCATCTTAGACTGTATGACCTAACTATTCCAATCCTGACATGATGTGTCCATTTTAGAGAGCAGGAAAGAAGAAGTAGATGGGCAGACTACACCATGGCATGCTTTCATAACCAAGACATGAGCACATGCATGTGGCCACATACAACTGCAAGAGAGGCTAGGGCGTATTTCATTGTCATAGGTGACTTTGTAACTACTTAAAACTCAAGTGCTGCACCTGTCTATAATCCCAGTACTTGCAAAACAAATAGAAGAATCACAAGTTCAAGTTCAAAATGAACTACTGTAGCAAATTCGGCTCAACTGACCAAGGACTTGGATTATAGCTTTGTGATGACTGGCCTAGGATTTGCAAGGCTCTGTGATCACCATGCTTGTATTAATGATACGGCCCAAGCTTGTCCTCTGACTACCACATGATTACTATGGCAAACACGTTCGCTTCCCTAGCCCAAAACAAAACCAAAAACGTGAGAACATATTGTAAAGTAAGGTGTGAAACTGTTAAAACCCCAGATTCTGAGAGAGACGGCTTGAAGCAGCCAGTGACATTGAACAACTGAATCTCTTGAACTTTTTTTTATTTTGAAATGAGGATTATGTATACAGGAAATTTTATCTAGAATAAATAAATAGGCTGTGTTGAGACTCTGCACATTCATACAGTTATTTCTTTATATTCACAATATTTTTTAAGCTTTTAAAATTTTTTATGTGTATGAGTGTTTTGCCTTCATGTCTGTCTATGTTGTACTACCTTCATGCTTGGTGCCCATGGAGATCAGAAGGTATTGTCAGATCCCCTAGAACTGGAGTTACAGGTGGTTATGAGATGCCATGTATATGCTGGGAACCAAACCCAGGTCCTGAAGGTCAGCCTGTGCTCTTAAGCACGGAGTCATTTCTCCAGCTTCATGTTCCCAGTATTAGAATCATGTCCAACACAGAATAACTACATAGCAATTGTTTCCCAAACTTTCAAATGCTCATCATATATTGTGGCAGTCAGTTTATGTTCTCTTTATTTCATTTATGTAATAGCCTTGAGGAAAATTGAATACTTCCCAGTACTATTAGCATTTTATCAATAAAGAAATTGAGGCATGGAGGAATTGAGAACTTCTATCAAAGTCTGACTCTAATCTCTGCTGTTAGCCACTGTGTATTAAACTGCTTTGCCACACATGCAGTCCTCCTTGCTCATGCGGTGTCACCTTCCATTCTAGAAGACAGGTATACAGTAGTCTTTGCTTAACTACTTTCTTAAGAGTTGTTTTGTCTCTTATTCTATGGAATATTGTGATTTGATTACACCTTAGACTGAAATGTACAAAAAAGTTCTTTAGGAGCTATTGGAAAAGGATTTAGTGTTGGGGCTCTGAAAAACCAAGTACTTCTCATACAAAGAGTTCCTTGAATTCAACATTATAATCACTTAATCACCCGTCGCTCTCCCACCCACCCCCGTTTTCTCACACTGTTTTTGTTTGGTTGCTTTGAATCTTCCTGTCTTCATGTTTCAGTGCTAGGATTGCAGGTGTCTGCTAATTACTGAGGTTTAGACTATCCGTTTTACTCAGCATACCACCATTCTTTTTTAATCGGTCACTGAGCTCATTTTCCCCATAAGCCTTTAAACTCATGTGCATTTATTGTTTATATATTTGACTCATGGGTAATTTTATGAAGGGTAAGAATTACTTCAGTATACAGTAACATCAGCACAGTGCCTGGTGGCATACCACACACCAAGACCGTGCCCCAAAAACAGCTGGAACATTATACAATGCTGTGTACTGTAAATATACTTCATTGCATAATTACAGCATGTAGTTTAGTCCTTTACATGTTGCCACAAAAAGGATCTAAATATGACTTGGCTCTCTGGGTGGTGGTACATGCCTATGATCCCAACATTTGGGAAAAGGTAGTTTAAGGCCTGTGTGAAACCATGTCTATTTGCATGAAAAAGGGGGGGAGTTAAGTTTTTTTTTTTTTTAAGGTTTTTCAAGACAGTTTGAGACATCGAAACCTCGGACAGGACCTTGATCGAGAAGTAGACTAGGCTGGCTTTGAACTCACAGAGAGCTGCCTGCCTCTACCTCCCAAGTGCTGGGATTAAAGGCGTGCACCACCACTGCCCGGCCTTTAAAAAAAAAAAAAGATTAATTTAATGTGCATTTGTGTTTTGCCTGTATATATATATACTCAGTGTGAGGGTGACAGGTCCCCGGGAACTGGAGTTATAGACAATTGTGAGCTGTCATGTGGGTGCTTGGAATTGAACCCTAGTCCTTTCAAAGAACAGTCAGTGCTCTTAACCACTGAGCCATTTCCCCAGTCACTCCTAAGTTGAAGTTTAAGAACCATAAGGAATAGGGCAGTATTGGTGTACGCCTTCAATCCTAGTACTTGTGGGCAGGGGGCAGAGGAAGGCGGATCTCTGAGTTTGAGGCTAGCCTGGTCTACATAGAGAAACCCTATCTCAAAAAAAATTAAAAGTAAAAAAAAAAAACCCAAATGGAATAGTTAGTAATATGTTTTTAGTTGTTGGTTGAGTGGTTAAAAAAAATTTTTTTAATGTGGTACATTTACACAATAGAGCATTACACAGCAGAAAAGAATAACGACAGCTTGAATTTTGTGGGCAAATGGATGAAGCTAGAAAACATTATTTTGAGTGAGGTAACCTAGACACAGACAATTATCACATGTTCTCACTCATAGGTGGTTTTTAAACATAAAACAAAGA
>LOEQ01004855.1:0-18799 GCA_001685075.1 Bramus lutescens | reverse complement strand
TAAATTGGGAGCATGGGGACCTTGGGAGAGGGTTGAAGGGGAGGGGAGAGGCATTGAGGGGAGCAGAGAAAAATGTAGAGCACAATAAAACAAAATAAAAAAAATTTTAAGGGTAGATTCTTGTTTGGCATTTTAACATGTTTCATTGCTTGTGGAACAAAATGTTCTTTTTTCTTGTATGTGTGTGTATATATTTCCTCTTCCATATACATCTTAGAATGATGACTCCTGGCCTCTGCATTCCCTTACACAATAAACAGAAAAACATGCTAAAATAATATAGTTGGAATACTATAACTTATACTATATCTTATTTATCTTATTTATATTATATATCTCTACAGATTGACACCCCCCTTTGTGGCCATCGCCTTTATCTACTGGGCTATCTCACTAGCCCTGTTTATTTTTGAAACACGCTTTTACTAATATAGTTCAGGCCAACCTCCATCTCTGCTTAGCCCTAACTGGTCACTAATAATCCTCTTGTCTCGACCTCCCAAATGCTGGGATTATAGACATGTGCCATGAACTCCAAAGGTTTTGAGAAGTTGAAATGTCTTTGCAACAGAAGTTAATGGAATTTTTTGTGTACAACAAGATTGACTTTGACTTTCTCTTTTCCTTGTAGGCACAAGATGCTGGTATTGGGGTGTCAATTTTACTATGTGTCAGAGCTCTTCAACTCAGATCAAGTGAAGACGAGGAGATGAAAGCTTCAGTCTGTAAAACAATCTCCTGTCTTTTGCCAGAAGATTTGGAAGTTAGGCGAGCCTGTCAGCTTACAGAATTCTTAATTGAACCCAGTTTGGATGGATTCAGTATGCTGGAAGAACTGTATTTGCAGCCAGATCAAAAATTCGATGAAGAAAATGCACCAGTTCCAAATTCCCTCCGATGTGAGCTCTTACTAGCCTTAAAAGCCCACTGGCCCTTCGATCCTGAATTTTGGGACTGGAAAACTTTGAAACGACACTGCCACCAACTCTTGGGACAAGAAGCCTCAGATTCTGATGATGACTTAAGTGGCTTTGAAATGTCTATTAATGACACAGATGTCCTAGAGTCGTTTCTCAGTGACTATGATGAAGGTAAAGAAGATAAACATTATAGGAGAAATCTGGCAGATCAGCATAAGGAGAAAAGAGATAAAAAGCCCATCGGTTCCTCTGAGAGGTACCAGAGGTGGCTGCAATACAAGTTCTTCTGTTTGTTATGTAAGCGGGAATGCATAGAGGCCAGGATTCTTCATCATTCCAAGATGCACATGGAAGACGGAATATACACCTGTCCAGTTTGTATTAAAAAATTTAAGAGGAAAGAACTCTTTGTTCCTCATGTAATGGAACATGTTAAGATGCCACCAAGCAGAAGAGACCGCTCTAGAAAGAAATTACTGTTGAAAGGCTCTCAAAGGGGTATTTATCCCAAGAGTCCCACTGGAAGTCTGGAACAAAATCAGTCATTGAGTGAACAAGCCAAAGGAGAATCTCATGAATATGTCACATTTAGTAAGTTAGAAGACTGCCGCCTGCAAGACAGAGACCTGTACCCATGTCCCGGTACAGATTGTTCCCGTGTGTTCAAACAGTTTAAATACTTAAGTGTGCATCTTAAAGCTGAACACCAAAATAATGATGAAAATGCCAAGCACTACTTGGATATGAAAAACAGAAGAGAGAAGTGTACTTATTGCCGGAGGCATTTCATGTCTGCTTTTCACCTGCGAGAGCATGAGCAGGTGCACTGTGGTCCTCAACCTTATATGTGTGTTTCTATAGATTGCTATGCAAGGTTTGGATCAGTGAATGAACTCCTTAACCACAAACAAAAGCATGATGATCTTCGTTACAAATGTGAATTGAATGGCTGTAACATTGTGTTCAGTGACTTGGGCCAGCTTTATCACCACGAAGCACAACATTTTAGGGATGCATCCTACACGTGCAATGTCCTTGGCTGTAAAAAGTTCTATTATTCCAAAATTGAATACCAGGACCACCTCTCAATGCATAATGTTGAAAGTCCAGGTGAAGAATTAAAGAAATCAGTAAAACTTGAGGAACCTGCAGCAGGTGAAAAGCAAGATTGTGTGGACCAGCCTCATCTACTTGACCAAATTGATAAGTCCCATTCTCCTGAAGACCTTCTTTTCTGTGCAGGATCAGCTAGTACTCACATAGACACCTCAGAAAACCTGAAGGACAACAGTGACAGCAATTGTAGTGATCAGTTAAGTCACAGCTCTTCCACTTCAATAAATGAGGAATTAATTGACACACTAGATCAATCAGAAACCATGCAGGACCTCTTACTATCTCATGAGAAAGTCTTTGTGCCCTCCACTTTAAAAGAGAAGTGCTCTAATGTGGCCATTTGTTTTGATGGAACTAAATTCACCTGTGGTTTTGACGGCTGTGGATCTACCTACAAAAACGCAAGGGGGATTCAGAAACACCTGCGGAAGGTGCACCCCTACCACTACAAGTCGAGAAAGATAAAGGCAAAAGACCTCTTCACCTGCTTAAGTGACAAACATAATGAAGCTGACAAGTTCGATGCAGAACCTAAACCCAGCTCTGATACAAACAGTGACTCCCCGGATGAAGGTTTAGATCACAGCATCCATGCTAAATGCAAGCGAGACCATCGAGGTTATTCCCCTGAACCTTCTTCCATTTGTGCTTCTAAAAGGCCATGTACAGAGGATACCATGTTGGAACTTCTGTTACGTTTGAAACATTTAAGCTTGAAGAACTCGATAGCACATGGCTCTCTCCCAGGGTCACTGCAGGGGTGCCCATCTAGTGGTGCTAAGTCTCTTCAGTCCGTCCCATCTTCCATGGAAGACCTTAACCTTCAGAATCAGGATGAAAATATGCCGAGTCAGTACCTTGCGCAGTTGGCAGCTAAGCCTTTCTTCTGTGAGCTTCAAGGATGCAAATATGAATTTGTGACCAGAGAGGCCTTACTAATGCATTATCTTAAAAAGCATAATTATTCTAAAGAGAAGGTCCTTCAGTTATCCATGTTTCAGCACCGGTATTCTCCATTCCGATGTCATATCTGCCAAAGGTCATTTACGAGAAAAACACACCTTAGGATTCATTATAAAAACAAACATCAAATTGGCAGTGACAGGGCAACTCACAGACTGTTAGATAGTGAGAAATGTGATCATGAAGGGCCATGCTCAGTAGATAGATTGAAAGGTGACTGCTCTGCAGAACTCGGTCCCACCAGTAACTCAGAGACTCCATGCCATTCCAAAAAAGATGAGTGCAGCTCGGAAACAGACTTGGAGTCCTCTTGTGAGGAATCAGAAAGTAAGGTATCTGGGATTTCATCACCAATAGGCAGCCACAGAGAAGAGGGAGAGGGGAGAGAGGGGAGAGGAAGCAGGAGGACTGTTGCTAAAGGAAATCTGTGCTATATATTGAATAAGTACCACAAACCATTCCATTGTATCCACAAAACTTGCAACTCTTCATTTACCAATCTAAAAGGCCTGATTCGCCACTATAGAACTGTGCATCAGTACAACAAAGAGCAGTTATGCTTAGAGAAGGACAAAGCAAGAACCAAAAGGGAACTTGTAAAATGTAAAAAGCTGTTTGCTTGTAAATATAAGGACTGTAACAAGCGCTTCCTATGCTCCAAGGCCCTGGCTAAGCACTGCAGTGACTCTCATAACCTAGAACACATTGAAGAGTCTAAAGCGCTTTCTGAGACCGAATCTGCGGCGAGGTTTCCTTGTAACCAGCCTCAGTGCCCTGCTGTTTTTTATTCATTCAGTAAGTTGAAGCACCACCTATTAGAACAGCATAATATTGAAGGAGAGATCCATTCAGATTATGAAATCCATTGTACTCTTAATGGCTGTGGCCAGATTTTCAGCCATCGAAGTAATTACTTCCAGCACGTCTACTACCGACATAAGGACAGTTATGACAGCCTGTTCAGCAGCCAGAAAGTAGCGAATGAGCGGCTCCTAAGGAGTGAAAAGGTGTATCAAACAACTGAGGAGCAGGGGCAGACACAGGGACAGGAGCAGCAGACTGCCAAAAGGCCATTGAATACTAAAGCTAAAAAATGTGGCTTACTCAAAGATAAGAAAGCCCCAATTAGCTTTAAAACAAGAGCAGAAGCTATCCATATGTGTGTTGAGCATTCTGAGCACACGCAGTACCCATGCATGGTCCAGGGATGCTTGTCTGTGGTGAAGCTGGAGAGCAGCATCGTGAGGCATTACAAACGTACCCATCAAATGAACAGTGCCTATTTAGAGCAGCAGCTGGAGAACCTTGTGGTCTGTGTGAAGTATGGGACCAAAATTAAGGAGGAGCCCCCTTCTGAAGTAGAGCCCTGTGTAAAGAAAGAGGAAAATGCTAGCTGTGAGTTGGTGCACACAGAGCACCGTTCCCCGAGTGACAGCAGCATGCCCCTCCAGAACACTGATTCCACTTGTCCAACTGAACAGGATGGTGGTCAGAAAAAGTGTACAGAAAGAAACCTGGCTCTTGACGCAGACTCTCTGCTCTACAGGGGAACTTTGAAATGCAACCATACTTCAGAAACTACTTTGGAACAGTGTGATACAATTCAGTCTCCTCCCTGTAAAATAGAAAGCCCCATCCCTAATCCCTGTGAAAGTGGTACTTACTTCACAGACTTCCAGCTGCCTTTATCAAGGATCAAAGAAGAACCTGGGCAACATAGTTCAGGGCAAGAAAACACTGTCAAGAATGCAACCCAGGTCCCAAAAGAAAATATTAGGAAGCATTCTCAGCCCAGGTCATTTGATCTGAAGACTTACAAACCTATGGGATTTGAATCTTCCTTTCTGAAATTTATTCAGGAAAGTGAGGAGAAAGATGACGATTTTGATGACTGGGAGCCTTCAGAGCACTTGCCATTGAATAACTCCTCTCAGCCTACTAATGACTTGACAGGGAATGTCGTGGCGAATGCTGCAGTGAATGACAGCGACCCTCCAGTTGACATACCTCATTCTTCCAGTGAGCCTCCAGTTGCGGAGAACCTGACTGCAATCGCACCATTAGTCGCTGAAGCAGCGGCGGTCCCTTCCTTGGAAAACCTGAGGGTGGTACTGGACAAAGCATTAACAGACTGTGGAGAGCGTGCCTTAAAGCAGCTTCATTATCTCCGCCCCGTGGTTGTCCTTGAAAGATCTAAGTTCTCCACACCGATTTTAGACTTGTTTCCAACTAAGAAGACAGATGAGCTTTGTGTAGGAAGTTCTTAAATCACTGTTTTGTTTTTGAAGCAACTAGCTCCAGCACTGCAACGTGGAGACACTTGCCGGCGTGAACAAAGGCTGGGAACCAGCCACACTTAGGGTAGAATAGGCTGTATTTACATGAATGTACAATATCTGTGTCAGCAGTATCGGCGCATCCAGTAGCTCTCCAGTTGGTTTTTTGATTGGGATTTTTGTTTGTTCATTAAAAAATGGAACTGTATTCTTGTTTGGTGCTAATTAATACATCAAAATATACTGGGGCTTCCTTTTTCCAATTACGTGTGCATGATTGTATATGGAACATATATTAAGGTCCCAGGGTGGGAGGGCTAGGGAAACAGTAGGAAGTTCTTACCTGACTTGAATGTGCACCCAAGGGTGCTTTGTGTAATATATTGTACACTACAGCATCTTATATTTTTTGAGTTGAGTTTCAATAAATTACAATTTTTCACCCTCTTCTTGTTTACTCATAATGAGTTTTCATGCCCCGTGCAAACCGCAATTGCACCTGTGTTTTCTGGGGTATGTCTCACATTTTACTCCAGTGGTTTTCTGCTAACTAAACCATTCAGATCATGATTCTTTTTTGGATGACCCTTGTCTTAACGTTTTTGTAGAAAGGAAATTCTGAGATTTGAGTTATTTGCCTTAATAGTCAAGATAGCTCCCAGACAAGAAAGGACAGGCTGGCTGTGTAGACAGCCAGGCTGAACATAAAGGATATAGCAGACTCGGAGGCAGGTTCCCAGCAGACTACAAATAATGTCATGCTGGTGTAAAACGGGGACGGGGCAGGAAACTTAGGAAGCCAAGAACTAAGGAGTTGTGCTTTATACATAGCCGAGAGCCTCAGAAGGATGGTGGGCAAAGCGGCACATTCAAATGTATTGATAGATGTATTGTGGAATGGCATTTGAGTATGAGAGTGGATAAAGGAGATAATTAAATAATAGGAACTCAGCAGTTAAGAGTGCTTGCTGGTCTTGCTGGACCTGGGTTTGGTTCCCAGGATTTGGCACATTTTTATGGCTTCTGCTGTCAGCAGACATACATGTGGTGCTCATACATATGTGGAGGCAAGATACAAAAATAAGTCTTTGAATAGTTGAGGGTAACTTGATGATGGTCTGTGCAGACGGTTGCAGTGTAGGGAATAGATGAAGTCAAAGTTCATAAAGACGGGCCAGGGAGATGGCACGGTGGTTAAAGGGACTTGCTGAGTCTAACAACTGAATTTGATTCCTGTGACTACCTGGTAAAACAACCGACTCCTGCAAGTTGTCCTGACTGACCACAGTGCATTCACTGTGGCATATGCACATAAGTAATTTTTAATCTTATTAAGGTAGGTAATGACACAGGACTATCGAGAATTAGAACAAGAAAAGCATTAAAAAAAAGATACGCCCAGCCAAGGTGGGAACATAAAAGGGAGTGGATGTTTGGGAAGAAGCCATGTTCAAGGTGAGTCTGGTTTTGTATGTTTGCAGTGACTGGGACTTCTAGGTCTGGCAACAAAACGATACAGGGTTTGATTTGGTTTGTGGGGTGTTTTGCGCTAGTATCTTCTCTGCAGCTTCAAACTAGATCTTCCTGCTTGGCCCCTCCTGAGTGATAGAACTCATTTAGTGTACCAGCTTTTGGGTTTTTGATGCACTTTTCCAGTGTGGCTTCCAAGTCAACCCACTAAAGTTGAATAAGTCTTGAGCTGTCATCCCCCTGCCTCCACCTACTGAGTGCTGATGACTGACTTGTTCTATTCCTAGTTTACAGTCCTGTTCCCTGCCTCCTTGACAAACACTACCAATTGAATTACATTTCCAACTGTGTGTGGTCTAAGCTGTCCTCAAACAAATTCTCCTGCCTTGGCCTTCCTAAAACTAATTACAAGTTCTCATTATGCCCAATTCAGTATTAAATTCTTAACAATACATTAGTATCACTGTCCCGAAGACATTTTCAGCCACTTTCATTAGCTAGCAATGAAATGACACAGGTGTATCCTCTTGTCTTCCGTGGGTTACTTCTCAACATCATCCCATTCTGAAACCCACTGTTTTGGACAGCTCATCATTTACTTATTTGTGTGTATTGTATAAAGTAATGGGGCTTGTTTTATTTTTTTTTATTTTGAAACAAGACTTTGTTATTAATCCCAGATTGGCCTTGGATTTGATTGACATCCTCCAGCCTTAGTCTCCCAAGCACCGTAATTACTGTCATGTACCACTTTGAAATTTGGATTGAATTTGAAATTTATGCTCTGACAATCCTGAAGTATGCCTAGGCAGCCTGTGGTGGTTCTGTTAAACTTGTCCATATTGGGTTTCATAGTCTAAGTTGATGATGACTAATCAGGTCTCTTCCTTAAGAGGACACCAGATCTCACTCATTACAGATGGTTGTGAGCCACCGTGTGGTTGCTGGGAATTGAACTCAAGACCTTTGGAAGAGCAGGCAGTGTGCTCTTAACCACTCATCTCTCCAGCCACATGTGCCACCATGGCTAACTAATATTTGTTTCTTTGTGCCCTAGCCTGACCTCTAACTCCTTCAGTAGTTGGGAATGTCTTGAATTCCTATCCTCTTTCACATGCTGCGTGTACTAGGATTACAGATGCCTAATTACAACTGGTGCCTTTTTCCTTCTTCCTTTTTGACAAGGTCTCACTATGCAGCCCTGCCTGGCCTGGAACTCAGAATCATTTGCCTCTGCCTCCCAAGTGCTCAGATTAAAGGCATGTGCTACCACACCCAGTCAAGCTAAAACCTTTTAAAATAATAGATTCTATATAATCAAGAAAATATTATTATTCTGAATCTGGCATATTTCACTTCACATGATAGTATCCAACCCAATCCACCTTTCTACAAGCATGCTTTTAAACTACACCCTTGTGTATATATGCCACGTGTTCATGATGCATTTGTCCGTGGGTGGTCTTTAGATTGAGCTCATAGTTTGGCTGTTGTGAATAGTGCTGCACTGAGCAAGGGTGAGCAGACATCCCTAGTCTATGTGAGTGCTCACCCAGAGCCTTTAATTGTTTCTTTTTGTTTTGTTTAATTCTTTGGGCATTTAGTACAGGTATACTATGTGATTTGTGACCAGCCTCTATTCCCCTCTCTAGCTTCCCTCAGATCCCTCAACACATCCTATTCTTTTTTTCACAGCCTCTGTTTTCATGCCCTCTTCCCCCACCCCATATCCTATTGAGTCCAATCCTTACTACCCTTATGCAGGTAGGTGCAGGGCCAACCACTGGCGCATAGGCACCCTACTAGTAGCCACATCCCCTGGTAGCCTCCCCTTGTAGCCATCAACTACCAATAGCTCCTCATGCTTCGTGGCTTTAGGGTTTTGACGTGGAGTCCGTTTAACCCAAGCTGTCCTCAAAGTTTAAAATCCCAAGTCTGGGATTACATAGTATACTGCCATGCCTGGCTGTTTGTTTCTTTTGAGACCTCAGATCCCATGCCTCTGCCTCTTGGTTACTGGATTAAAGGTGAGAGCTACCAAGGAAAATATGTGCCACTCTTTGCAGCTATTCTTAGTTTTGTTTTGATTTTGAGAAATGAGAACACTGATTTCCATAGTGGCTGAACTAGCTACTGTCCCACAGCAGTGTATGAAGGTCATCTTAGCCTCTTCACCAGTGCTTGTTATTTTTTGCTGGTGGTGGTGTTTATTTTTGATAATTGTCTTTCTGGCAGAGGTGAGATGGGATCGTCCATGTAGTTTTGGTTTGCATTTTCCCAGTGGCTGAAAATGTATTTTTTTAATCTAATTACTGGTCCTGTACTTTTGAGAATTGTTAAGTTCAATTTCCATTGTATTGGTTGAATCATCCTTTGATGTTTAATTTTGAGGGTTTTTTTGAGGGGGGTTTCAAGACTGTTTCTTTGTATAGCCTAGGCTGTCCTGGAACTAGCTCCTGTAGACTAGGCTGGCCTCAAACTCACAGGGATCCGTCTGCCTCTGCCTCCTGAGTGCTGGGATTAAAGGCATGCGCCATCACTGCTGGGTCTGTTTTGTTTGTTTTTAAGTTTTGTATGCTGCTTATTTTTTCCCCTATTGGATGAATAGCTGATAAAGTTTTTCCCCCTTCTGTAAATTGTCGCTTCACTCTGATGCAATTCCATTTATTGATTTCCTGCTCTTTTTCTGTGTGGTGTTTTGGGACAGGATCTTGTCATATAGCTCAGGATGGCCCAGAGCCTTCCCTCCTACCTCCCAATGTTAGCATTACATGGTAACATGTCCCACTCTCATTGTTTCTGGAGCTATATTTTAGTCCTGTTCAGAAGGATTGAGCCTACATTTTGAAATCTTTATATACTTTTTAAGACTCCATTGTTCTGTGCATCTTGAATTGATTTTTGTGTACGTTGAGAACTAGTTGTCTGCGTATCAGTATCCCATTTTTTTCAGCACTATTTGTTAAAAAAAATTGCCTCTTTAGCTTCTGTTTTGGCACCGTTTTTGAGAATCAGACGGCTGCATGGGTTTATTTCTGGGCTCTTCCATTCCATTGATCTACATAGCATGCCACACTGTTGGTTATCATGGCTCTGTAGTATGGTTTGAAGCCAGGCTTTGTGATACCTCAGCATGGCTGCTGTTGCTCAGGATTGCTGTGGCCATTTGGAATCTTTATTTAGTGTCTTCTAAATAAAGATTTATAGGGTTTCTCCCCCTAGATCTATTAATGTCACTAAAGTTTTGATAGGTTTTCTGTGTAGGCCAGGATGATAATTCCCAGAGTCACTTTAAGCTTTAAGTAATTACAACTTGATGTCAAATTTGGAATTTGACCCAAACATGAAAGCACTGACTGTTTCAAGAACTTTTTCCAAACTAAAACCAACAACAGTGCCTGCTATCTGTATGCTTGCCTCTCACCCAGGACTTCAGTGTTTCCCCAATCCTCACCAGGATGTGTGGGAAAAGGTAGAGAGCTATGGGGAGGAAAGGTCTTTCTTAGCTTCCTAGAAGTCTTCATCCCCAACCTGTCCTCTCAAGCAGGTCCCAGATTGCCCACTTCTGCACTGTGCCTCAGTGGCGTTGTGGGGGTGTGGTCATTCACCAGGTAAGTATAACGTTTTTGTGTGTGCTAGTGTGGACTGAGAGTTCCCAGGGTCTTGTTCATGTTAAGAAGACCCTCTACCACCTAGCTATGTCCCTACCCCACCCCTTATTTAAGACAGGGTCTCACCATATAGCCCAGGCTGGCCAAGGGCTAGAATTACAAGCATGTACAATGTACCCAGCAAATAGTTTGAAAGACATTTATTTACTGAGCATGGTGGCATATACTTGTAATTCAAGGTCTTTGGAGGTAGAGACAGGAGCAGAAGCAGGGTCATCTGCAACAGCACAAATTCAAAGCCAGTCTAGGCTATGACACCCTGACTCAGAAACTAAAATAAACAAACTTTGAGATGTTTTGGGGGACAAAAATATGAATGCCCACTTCTGGCCTCTATGAGCTCCTGTGTGCATGTGGTGCACATAATTCATGCATTCAGACATATTTGCATAAGTAAGACAAGATGAAATGTCTTTTCCTGACTTAGAGACTGAGCTCAGTTTCTGACCTAACTAGAAGGCCGGCAGAGTACATTAAATGGTAGGAAGGGCGGGTGCATGAGATCCCACTTCTCTGTAAGTCAGCCCAGAGTAGTGTGGGCCAAGTGAGGAGCAGGATGACTCTGAGAATGGGAGTGGCCAGCTCCAGCCATCAATCCAGCGTTGTTTCCTCCTGTGAGAGCAAAGACGGAAAGCTGTTGTGTGCAGTTTCTGTCAGCGACGGAACACATGAGAATGTCGGGCTCGCTCGCACTCTGGAGTGAGAACAGTTGCTCCTCTTCGGTTCACACCTCTACATGGACTATGGTGTTTCCTGGCAAACTGTTGTGCTCTACTGTGTATATACAGCTATTCTAGAAGGTCTAGCCTACTCTACTCAGCCTGCCTGGGCTAAACCTCTGGAATGATAGATTGCATTTGGAGGTCTGAACCCCTTCAAAATAGCTAAGCAACCTAAAGTAGAAGAGTTTGAATTCTGTCAGTGGAGCTGTGGGGTAGCTTAGTGCTAAGAGCACTTGCCAAGTAAGCTCAAGGCCTTTCGCTCAATCCTTAGCACTGCAAAAAGAAAAACAAACGTGTTTGTCAGTCATGGTGGTACTCATCCCAGCGCTTGGAAGGCAGAAGTAGCCTGGTCTGCATAGCAATTTTCAGGCCAGGGCTATGTGATGACCTTAACTCAAGCAAGCCAAAATCAGATTTACTCTTAAAAAAAAAGCTTTCAGAGAATCACCTAAAATTTAAAATGCAAAGTATTTACTATGTGTATATGCTGTGTCAGCCTCTGGGCAGGATGGTGTTGAATGAGATGTTTTAGTTTCTGGCATCCTGCCAGTGGAGCCTGGTAGGGAGACTGACATGAGGCAGAACAACACGGAAGGGAAAGCTGAACAAAAAAATGATATGGGAACCAAACATGTTACAGTACGAAGGCGATGTTGAGACAAACCTGAGTCAGTTAGCCAGGCAGAGAGGGCAGTCCCAATACATGCCAGGGCTTTGTGGCGCAGCAGCTTTATCTATGATGCGGACGAGAATTTGGAAAAATAAATAGGGAAGAGGGGACAGTTGGGTAAGTAATAGGGCAAGTACCATGGCTCAGGCTGTGCTCCATGTCTCGGGGAGGGTTTCCTTTGAAGGAGCTACTGAAGGCTGGAGAAGCATGTGTTGTTCACATCACTGCTATGGTGAGACGTGGAAGATGATTGAGCAGTCAGGTTGGTGAGCTAGGCTGAAATGCCTCCCAGCTATGACCGCATCTTCACCATTGAAAGGGGCCGAGTGTCCAAGAGTCAAAAGACTCAAAGTACCGTATGCTTCTGGACTTGTAAAACCATGTGTTCTTGCTGGGCAGTGGTTGGTGCACACCTTCAATCTTAGCACTCAGGAGGCAGAGGCAGGCAGGGGCAGAGGATCTCTGTGAGTTTGAGGCCAGCCTGGGCTACAAGACCTAGTTCCAGACCAGCTAAGGACGGTTACACAGAGAAACCCTGTGTCAACAAAACAAAAGACCAAATGTTCCCATAAATGTCACTAATAATAACCATTCTCACCTACATGTGTAGAATGAGCTCTTTGCTTTTTGCTCTTTATTTAAGTCAGTTTTAAGTATTTCCAACAGTGACAACTGACACAAAGCATCCAAGTACAGGAAGTCACAGCCACAGCAAGCAGCATTCTTGTGTGTAGCTAACGCATGTGAGACACCTGCCGTCTTTGAGACACCTGAGCACGCTGGTGAACTCTGCTTCCTGTTCTCGTCAAAGCGCACCACAAAGCCCCACTCAGGTTCTCAGCTCATCAGCTTCAGTGCACGTTCCCACACTTTCAGATCAGTCCCAGGATACACAGCATACAACATCCACAGCATCCCCCCCCGCAAGGGGGGTACAAGTACCATTTCCCTTAACACATTCAACTGAAGTAGTTTTTCCAAGATCAAAAGTCAACGTTCTAACAGATGTGGCTGTCCTTTGCTTTTCAGGTCTTTCCTCTCATTGCTCTCTGCACACACTCACCAAAGCTACAGGATCAAGAACACCACATTTCTGCTGCACCCTCTCCCTTTCTCGCTCATAGAAGCCTTTCATGCCTTGGCAACACTGTCAGTCCCACACAGGGTTTCAATAAACTGTCCTCTGGCTCCGTATCCCAGCCTTGCAATCATTGTGTAGACCCCACTCCAGGAAATAAAGAGTAGCGGGTGAAAATGGAACACCCATCGTGATGAATTCTGGGATGAGAAAACTCAGGAGTGTTCCCATGGTGCAGTATGCACAGCCCTGCTGTCTGTGAAGTGCAACATTTGAAATGAGATGGACTGCAGAGATTAAATGACGGCTTCAGATTCACATTTATTCTTGAAAGAAAACAAGTGTTAAGAACAAAACCACAAGAACCAAATCCATGACACCATGACCTCCCGAAAGGAGATTCTACCAAAGGAAAAAAGTCTATAGGGTGGGACTCAAATAAGAAACGAATACAGTTCTAACCAATGCTTTCCACATTGGACGTGCTGAGGATCTCTTCAGTCTAAGGGTAGACTGTGTCTGAGAAGCCTGAGGTGAATGGTAATGTGTTGTCTCCCAGCCAGACGCACAGCAGCTCACTTTCAGCCACTCACTTATTTTAACCCTTTATGTAACAACACAAGATTCCTTGATCTCTTCATTTTTCCAAAGAAAGCGCGTCAAAAAGTACTGCTGAATATACTCCACACTAAGCAAGCAAATTTTTAAAAATTCCCACATATGTTTTTACAAGGAGCTTTCTGTGGCTTTAGAAAATTTTGAATTCCCACCATTATATACAAACCAACCATATCGACCTTCCCCAGCAAGGGGATATAGACTCTACACTTGAGACAAAGCCTCCTCAGAGTCAAAGCCCCTGCCTGGCCCTGCATTTGATGCCGGTTCCCAACCAAGACGGGCACCAGAGTTAGCATGGCTATAAGAGCTATTTCCAGAACCAAAGGTTGGTTTGGCTCACTCTGCTTACTGCCCTGGTTTTGGTTATTACCTGATGAGCCTGACTGCCTCTCAGCTGGCCCACATACCCATCCTGCATCCAGTGTAGCTCATCGCTGCTGTATTGATGCGGAGGGCTCCGAAGTTCATCCCTCCACCCCATATCATCCCTTCAGTTATTCCCCAAGCCAACTCCACTCCCTCAACTTCTACCCAACCCACCCCGATTCCCAAAGCCGTGTGGGTTATGGCCAGATCTTCCACTTCCTTCTGTTTATTGCTGCTGTGGTAAGGTTCAGGTTACATATGTGATCACTGATTCCTTTATCGAGTCCTCTCCACAGGGACTGCATGGTCTGATCACTTGCAGATGTGACAAAGGCCCCGAATAGTTTGGGAATGAAGACACGGGCCACTCCTGTGCTGACAACTCCGAGCTCTTCTGCAGTGGTGTCCTCTATCCAATACCCAGCAAATATGTGTGCTTACAAAGGCTCGTCTGGGCCTGATTATTTGGAAGTTTTCAGTCATATCATTGCACATTCATCACACATCACTATAAAGTACTTCCATTTGGGCTTCATAGCCCTTTGATTAATTGGTTTTGAGATCTTTTTTGATCTACACCATAAGAACTTCAAAAGAAGCTGACCGGTGGTGGCGCACGCCTTTAATCCCAGTACTTGGGAGGCAGAGGCAGGCGGATCTCTGTGAGTTCGGGGCCAGCTTGGTCTTCAGAGCTAGTTTCAGGACAGCTATGGCTGATACACAGAGAAACCCTGTCTCAAAAACCAAAGCAAACAAACAAAAAACCCTCCAAAATCAATCTTTAAAATCCTCTTCGTTTGTTCTCCATGGCATCTCAGCACCATTAAATCAGATGTTTCTGGGCTGCTCTGTCCACTTTAACTTCCAGGAAACATCTGTCTCCTCTATTTTCCTTGGTGTCTTTAAGGTAGATAACAATATAGACCAACGTTCTCCAGTCAGCATGAGGGATATGCAGATCTGTCTGCTGGATACCCTTATACACTGGTGCACTGGATTCCTGTAGCACAGGCCACATTCTCCTGGAAACTGACTGTAACTATAGACAGAAACACTGTCCTGTTACAACTAGGTATGTGGCACATGCCTTTAACCCCATCACTCAGGAGGCAGAAGTCCAAGGATCTCTAAGTTTAAGGTCAGTCTGGTTTACATAGCAAGTTCCAAGTCAGCAAGAACTATATAGTGAGACCTTGTTTAAGAAACAAACACCCGAAACCTTTCTCATCATCTTATGGTATTTAATGGGCTCATCATTCCCATCTTCTGCTACCTGAATATATTTAGACAACTTTGCTTAGCTCTCCACTAGTCTATTGCTAGGAAGTACAATGAGAAACTGAGGCGGCAAGGGGTCTGAGAATCTTTGTCATGGGATAGCTTGATCTCACTCTCCCAAGTACCGAGTATAAATGTACTGAGATTGTGTGGTTCTTTTACAAAAAATATTGATGATGATGATTGTGGGGGTACACATGAGCCACGAGGATTTCCTTTCTTCTCCAGCCACCAGGCCTCTCTGTCCTGCTCTCTGCCTCTCTGTCATTTAGATGGATAAATCAGAGCCTACCGTGTCTGTGTCTCTACTTGTATGTCAGACAATATTTTTAACCAAATAATATTTATCATAGTCCTTTCTTATACATTAACTTTATTTGAGTGAAAATAGTAAATCTTTTAAAATTTTTGTTCTTATTTTATATATACAGGTATTCTGCCTTCTGGTGTGTCTGTGCACTGTGTGTGTGCAGTGCCCATGGGGGCCAGAACAGGGAATCAAATCCTTTGGAGTGGGAATAACAAATGGTTGCAAGCCTGCATGTACATGCTAGGAGTGGAACCCGGGTTCTCTGGAAGAGCAACCCGTGCTCTTTTGCTCTGAGCCATCTCTTCAGCCCCCAACTGATCCCGTTGTTTTTTGTTTTTGAGACAGGGTTTCTCTGTGTAGCCCTGGCTGTCCTGGAATTTGCTCTATGGACCAGGCTGCCCTCACACTCAGAGATCTGTCTGCCTTTACCTCCAGGGTGCTGGGATTAAAGGTCTGCACCACCACCACCCGGATAAACTGATCCGCCCCTGCATTTCTGTTCCTCTCTTTATACGCTTTTGGATTCTTGCATGCTTGCTTGTCTTATTTTTCAAAATACGGAACACTTGGCAAACTCGTGTGTCATCCTCTGACGGGGCTATGTACTATTCTGATCACTTAGTGTGTGTGTACCCAAGCAAGCACCCTGACTGTCTTTCTAATCCGGCCGCACAGTTTATTCTTCTCTATGTGAACTAGCTAGTTCATGAAACCCTTTGGGGAAGGTGCTGACTAGATAGGTAGTAGGCAGAACAACAGATCTAATGTGGGTTATGGGACAGCATGCTGCTCTCACAAAATGCTGGGGAAAATCTTTATTTGTTCTTAATACAAATCTGGTGAAGGAGGTGGAGTCCCTTTCTGTAGGCCCATATGCAAATGAGTCACAAATATGTGGTGAGACTGAAAAAGTGACAGAAAGTGATGTCATTATCATGAGTAATTAATATAGGCTAATAAAAACTCCTTAAAGATAACACAAAAAAGAAAAGAATTCTACAAAATGACAAGGAAATAACTATTTATTTGTCAAGAAAGCTTGAAGGGAGTCCTGCAGGTGTCCAACAGAGAAGCAAACCCCAAGAAGAGATAAGAATGAAAACCCTGTGCAGACTGACTTCATCGACCTGGATCAGACGCAGGGAGTCTAATGCCAGGTGGTTCCCTGTCAGCAGATCTAAACACAGCACAACTTGGGGAAAGGTTTCCAGGCAACAATCAGTCCACTCCCAGGTGCACAATGAAGCGTAAGTGTCACTACACCATGAGGGTGGATTCTAGCTAAAAGGCCTGGAATCTAGTGTCAGTCAATAGCACAGATCAGAGGGCCATAAGGTACATGGGACATCTCCCCTAAGGATGGGGAATGTTCCAGGGAGGGGAGTAACCCATTCTGAGAAATTAGGATGAGGTCCATCTCTGCAGGAAAAGGTGGATGAGATCTGCCTCCAGATAGCATAAAGGTCACCAAGTTGTTAACAAAACCCACTCCCAACCTTCTGGGAGGTCTTTCATCTCCTCCATTGAGAAGAGGTTCCTGAGCGTTTAGTATTCCTGAGGTTTCTTTCTTTCATTCATTTTTTTGAGGGGGGGGTGTTTTGGTTTGTTTTTTGAGACAGCCTGTCTTGGAACTCACTCTGTAGTCCAGACTGGCCTCGAACCCACAGAGATCCGCCTCAACCACACCTGATGTATTTTTTGACTGCTTTACTCTTCGGTTCTGTACTTTCCCTCGCCAATACCAATGAGGTTAAATGTCAGCTACCCCGAGACCCTCTGACAAGGCTGTGACCCACTTGTGGGTTTTCCCTATATAAACCCTAACCTGTAAATGCTCAGGGCCACTCTCCACCCGCTGCACCCTAGTGTTGGACAGTGGTCCAAGTTCGGGCTTGTAATCAATAAACCCTTTTGTGTTTGTACTGGATATTGGCTCTGTGGTGGTCTTTTTTGGGGGTCTCATGACGTGGGTACAACAATTTTAGGTGAAAACTTCAAAATAAAGCTAATTATTATTGATTGTCTTTTTTGTTTAATTCCTTTTGGTCTCTAAGAAAAATTTTAAAATATATAATTATGTTTTCAGTTTTTGCCATCATATTATCCAGAAGAAATATCTTTTAAAAAATTTCTTGATTCCAGTTTACTCCTATTTTTCTTTTAAAATTCATCCCAAGCCTGTTTAGCTTGTTATTTTTAATTTTTTGATATGTTGAACAAAAGTATAAATTTAAAAATGAAGTTTTAGTAATAAAAGACAAGATAAAATTTCTTATTTTGCTTCTGTTGCTAGTGCATTATTGGATGGATGCATACTTTGACCAGACAACCATCTTCTAAGTATACCTGATTTTAAATAAACTTTGTTTTTAGTTTCTTTGTTTAGCTTTAACCACCTTGAAAACGTGTGTGTGTGTGTGTGTGTGTGTGTGTGCGTGCGTGTGTGTGTCTTCCCCCCCTTTTTTGGTTTTCTAAGTCAGGGTTTCTCTGTGTATCCCTGGTTGTCCTGGAACTCCTTTTGTAGACCAGGCTGGCCTTGAACTCACAGCGATCCTCCTGCCTCTGCTTCCCAAGGGCTGAGATTAAAGGTGTGCACTGCCATGTTCAGCTCAAATCTTGACTTCTTAATCATATTGTACTCTATAGAACTAAAAATTAGTTCCAAGAAGATTAAAGAATTGGATCATTTATAAGGTGATTGACCATTAACTTGCATGTTTTAATTATCATTAGTAATATACAACAAGTTAGTAGCTTTTATAAGATTAGGATTTTACAGTTTTAGACATACAGCCCTAAATTAATTTTTGTTAACTCAAGTATGCCTTATAACCTTAGGAATTTATCATTATACAAAAATCCATTCTAATCCAAAATTTCTTGGAGACCTGCCGTTGCCTCCTTAGGCTAAAAAGAAGATACAATGATAAGCAGAGGGTCCATTAGGACTAAGAAGGTTTATAGGTCCTGCCTTTGACCAATAACAGCCACACCTGCTCCCGGCTTTCCCCATAGGCAGGCTGTTCCTGCTAGTGTTTTCTAAGAGACAGGGGTGACAGTTGTTCAGTATTGCTGTCATTTGGTAAGTTTGGATTTATCTATTTTTACTTTTTTAAAAATTATTCATTTTTATTTTATGTGCTTTGGTGTTTTGCCATGGGTGTTAGGTCCCTGGAACTGGAGTTACAGACAGTTGTAAACTGCCATGTGGGTGATGGGAATTGATTCTAGGTCCTCTAGCAGCCAGTGCTCTGAACAGCTGAGCCAAATATTCAGCCCCTATTATTATTTTTTATTGATATTTATTGAGCTCTACATTTTTCTCTGCTCCCCTCCCT
>LOEQ01004854.1:58541-94065 GCA_001685075.1 Bramus lutescens | reverse complement strand
ACCCACCTAAGGGCTGGCCTATCAAAAGGGGCCAAGGCAGTTTCTTTATTAACCAATGAAAGTAACACATACACAGATGACCCTCCTACATCATGCTAGCCATGTACTTGATTTTTAAATCCTCATTCAGAGCATCAACTATTCTGTGAAATCTCAGAATTCCCTTGTCTGCCAGACTGAAACAAATCTTTTTCTTCACCCCCTTTGCCTATGAAATGCTTTAATAACTCCTTGATTATTGTGTTCACCAAGCTATAGCACAGCTGTTTCTTTCCTCAAAAATAAATGACCTTACATGTTTTAAAAATCTGATGCTCTTTCTCAATTTGAGTTAACTATTATTTAAAATTGATTGCTTCATATTTATTCCTCACTTTAGAATGCTGTTTCCCTAAATGACATGAATGTGTTCTTATTCTTCAACAATGTATTTTCAATTTGCAAACAAATATTTTGAGTTTTGACTGTAAGGTGGCATTACTATAATATTACAGTAATTACATTATTCTAAAGTCTGTGAATATATGGATGTGAAAACATTCTCACTCTCCTGATGTGGGATTCCCTTCTCTCTTCTGTGAATACCATTGGTTAATAAAGAAACTGTTTTAGGCCTGTGATAGGGTAGAGTAGAGCTAGGTGGGGAAAACTAAACTGAATGCTGGAAGAAAGGNTAAACTGAATGCTGGAAGAAAGGAGGCAGAGTCAGAGAGAAGCCATGTAGCCCAGCCAGAGACAGACATTGGACAGAACTTTACCCAGTAAGCCACAGCCATGTGGCAATACAGAGATTAATAGAAATGGGTTAAATTAAGGTAAAAAGTTAGCCAAAAGAAGCTAGATCTAATGGGCCAAACAGGGAATTAAATAATATAGTTTCTGTGCGATTATTTTGGGAGACTGGGCGTCCGGAAAACGAACAAGCAGCCTCCTACAACACTCTCTTTTCCCCTCCCCATCTTCTTCCACCCTCCCGTACCTCCCACCTAATTTTCTCAGGAGGTCTTGTCTGTTTCCCCTTCCTAGAGGAATCCATATGTTTCTCTTATGAGGGAACAAGATGCTCAAGAAGGGGGAAGGACAGTGAGTGAGAGAAAGTAAAAAGATATCATGATCAAGGGAGCCATTACAGGGCTAGTAAGAAACATGGCACTAGGGAAATTCCCAGGAATCTACAAGGATGACCCCAGCTAAGATTCTAGCCAACAGTGGAGAGAGTTCCTGAACTGGCCTTCCCTGTAATCAGATTGATGATTACCTTAACTGTCATCATAGAACTTCCATCTAGCAACTGATGGGATCAGATACAGAAATCTACTGTGAAGCACTGGGCTGAGCTACTGGAGACCGGTCCAAGAGAGGGAAGAGCAATAATATGAGCAAGCAGGTCAAGACCATGAAGGTAATATCCACAGAAACAGCTGACCTGAGCTAAAGAGAACTCACTGATTCTGGACTGATTGTGGAGAAACCTGCAGAGGATCAAACTAGGACCACTGAATGTGGAGGACAGTTGTGAGGCTTGAGCAGTCTGTGGGGCCACTGACAGTTGGACGGGGATTTACTCCTAATGCTTGAACTGGTGTCTAGGAGCACATTCTCTTTGGAAGGATACCTTGTTCAGCCTAGATATGGAGGTGGGAGGGCCTTGGTCTTGTCTAGAAGGGAAGTGCCAGACTTTTGTTGGCTCCTCATGGGAAGGCTTACCTTTTCTGAGGAGTAGATGGGGGTGGGGTAGGGCAGGGGTAATGGTGGGGCAGAAGGACTGGAGGGAATGGGAACTGGGGTAGCTCTATAAAATGAGAAGATTGTATTAAAAAAACTCTTAATATAAAAGAAAAAAGAGAAAAAAGATTGTGGACACATAAAAGATGTCTTCACAGGCTTCTTGTAGTCTTAACTATAAAATCAAATAGTATAAATATATAAATTACAAATAAGCACTTTGAATGGGATAAATGGGATGCTGAAGATTGAGACTTAATGGACATATGAGATGCTGATCAGTATAGACATCACTTGGAAGTGATGTTTAATTTGAGATCTTAGAAAAGAATGAAGGAGGATGATTGACTGAATAGATATGTTTGTTTGGATATTTGAAATCATGGAAATTGTATAGGATTTAGATCTGTCTCCAATTTGTAATATTCCGGTTATTTCTGTATTTATTTACCTGACCTAGAATGGTCAGGAGCTCATTTTTAGTCTGGATATTTATAATGTAGATGGAATAAAAAACATGAACGTGTGGACAGTCTTCAAGAATTGTCACTAATAATCCAGTCCAGCATAGGAATGTGTCGTTCTCAAATTTATAAAACACAATATATTTTAATTTTGGGAAATTTGGTGGCATTTTATGCTCAGGAAATTCTAACATGGGGGATTCATTTCAACTTGGAGTCTCTGGAACTGATAGCCTTCTGTTCTTTGACCTGGGAAAATGTGCTTCACATTAAGTGATGACAGAAGCATCTGTTTCTGTCACTGCGAATGCTCATCAATGTCACTTCACATATGCAAATAACGTAAGATCCTTTGAAAAAAAGAATCCTGTGGAAAAAAATGACTTTGCATTGAGGGTCATGAACTGCATTGTTCTAAGGACCTTGCTATAACTGATGACTAAGCTTTGTGTGCAGTTAATAATCAGTGCTTTGGGTTATTTAATCATTTAAAGGAAAACTAGAGCTAGTTTGGAGATACACAGAAAAATTATATATATATATATATGTGTGTGTGTGTGTGTGAGTATACATATATAATCATTATTATTAAAGTGGCTAATTTAAGAGATAGAGCCCTAGGCCAGGATTTCAATATCTGGGTCCAAGCTTTACTTTATCATGAATAGCTGTGTAAATCTGAGCAAGATGCTCTTTATTCCTCATCTAGGACTAGATTCTGAATCTTGGAAAGGCCGTGCCATCTAGAGTAGTGCAACCCAATGTGTACGCAGTCAGCTATGGGTGGCAAGAAAGGATTGTAAGTGGTATAGTGTACAGTGACATGACTTTCAGTAACTTTGAGTCTCATAAGTTATAATGTTCCTTGATTGTTCTGGTCCTAAGGAAGGGAAAGTCAAAGCTTGGTGCTTACATATCCATGATCATGACTATGATCAATACTTTACCATTCTCTTAATATAGGAAGCCAAGTTTAAAATCTATGAGCAGAATAATAGCTGATTAGATTACAGCAGTATTATTCTGTTTGCAATATGTTCATTGTTTTGGAAAATGTAAGAAAACCTTTCTCCACTAATTTCTATTTGTGACAAATGCTGATATTCACGACTTTCAATTTTATTGCTTTTGACATATAGTCACAAGCAACATTGAATCTGGATTATCATCTTGGCTGAATCTTATTCTACTAAATTCACCTTCTGGGAATACTTGTAAGAGATTTTTCTCAATTAGGTTCAACAAAGTAACCCTTCCAGTGGCAGATAGATAATCCAAAGACAGAAATCCAAAGAGAACAGCCTTGTTTTTTGCCTTCTCCCCTTATTAAACTTGGCAGTAGTTTATCGGCTGAACCATCTGAAGGGGAGTTCAACTCGATTTGCATGCCCAACATGCAATAAGAGATAGCTGAGACATTTGGAGTCACAGGTGTGGAACACGGAAAATAGGAGGAGAAAAGGAGAAATTTTAAGGCTATCGCATAATTCTGAATCTGCAAGGATGAAATGAAGGGGTAAACAAATCCGAGCTCAGGATAATTACTGAGTGCACTCAGACAAGTTTCCTGCAGTGTTCACATCTCTGACCCAGAGCTGTGCTTAGCGTTGCTCACTCTGCACCATATTCACAAAGGTCTGATGCTTTCATAAAGTGGGGGATGAGGTCTTTGAACAATGAGATGCTCCAGGACAGCCAGACTGTTATACAGGGAAATCCTGTCTCGAAAACCACCCCCTCCCCCAAAATACAAAATGCAAGGCTGCTTCAGATGCAGTGGGAGATTTAAAGAACATGCAATGTGAACAGCTAGGATGGCATCTCCAACTATTTTACAAAAACAGCAAAGAGAAAAGCTAAAATCATGCATTGGTAATTGGTAAAAGTGACTTTAACGTATCTAGACAAGACTGGCTCCTGCATACTCCTGCGCATGGTAGTTTTAAACTTTTAATTCCAAAGCTGATTTTGTAAATGGGAAGCAACTGTTAGAGAACATTATTTTTTTTCCCGGATTCAAATAGAAAGAAAGCAAGTTGTGTAACTGTTGCTTTTAAAAAGTAGATGTTAGCATATGTCAGGGCAATTTGCAGCTATTATCATCTCCTAGAGATCCTGAGAAAATTGAATTGCTGACTAATGGAGTTGGGGGTGAAGGGCACCTTTCACTAACCTGGTGACTGCATAATGATCCTATTTTAAAAATCCATCACACTGCATTTCACTTAGAAATGTATTGACTTCTCACAAGGCATGCTTCATCTTATGAAACACCATATTTGCTTATATAAATATATTTCATATACACATATCTGTGTAAAATATGCAGATAAAAAGAAGCCCCCTTCTCCTCAGCCTATACTGCTCCCCTTACTCTGTCTATTTGGGTGAAAGTAAAAAGAAATCAAATGTACAAAATATCAAACACAGCTTTGAAGACTTAAAAATTACTTACTTTATTATATGTATATGTATGGGTGACATGTGCGTACAAGTGTCCTCAGAGGCCAGACGAGGATGACAGATCCCCTGGAAATGGAGTTACTACAGGTGGTGTGTCAGTAACCCAGTGAGGGTGCTGAGATCAAAACCTGGTCTTATGTAAGAGTAGCAAGTGCTCTTAAACATGGGGCCATCTTTCCAGCCCCACTCTGAAAATTTTGTTTATTTATTTATTTATTTATTTATTTATTTATTTATTTATATGCGATTTTTGTTGTTTTTGTTATTTTTGTTTTTTTCAAGACAGGGTTTTGCTATTTATCTTTGTCTCTCCTGGAACTCACTTTGTAGACTAGGCTGGCATCGACTCAAAGAGATCCACCTGCCTCTGCTTCCCAAAGCATGCACCACCACTGCCCAGTGACTCTAAAGGTTTTGAAGGCCGTTCTGCACCTTGGGCTGGTAGATGTAGGAAATGTCTATAATGCTTGTGTATGGAACAATAAAGACAGCAACCTAACAGTGTAAACATGAGCACATATAAAGAACTCAGGAAACCTTGTGATAAAATGTCGTATGATTCTGCATTGTAGAAAGAGGAAATTATTGTAGATTAATTTATATTTGAATAAATACTCCCCCTTTGGAGTGTGTTTACATGTGTGCTTGTGTGATGTGTTTGGAAGTATGAGGGGACATATCTTTACCTGTTGCTGGTGAGATTTTCATAGCACACCATGTGAACACACAAACAAAATATAACATGTTCGGAGAGCTAACTAATGAAGGAGTCAAATATATTCAAAGAATTTGAGATCAGCTAGTTTTGAAGTGCCAAAACTATCTCTCACTGCACAATGTTTTCTTATAGCTTCCTGGGGGCTTTCTCTAGAATGAATTATCAAATGAGAAAATGTATTAGTTCATTTGATTGTGCATCACTGGAAGTTTTGAACAGATAAAGCAACGGGTGGCAATTCATGCTTTGAAGAGCTGCTGAAGGCCTTTGAAAATATTGAGAACAGGACACAGAGAAAACAAAGCTAGAGACTGGGACTCATTCCTTATGAGAACACTTGTACCCAGCTAAAAATTTAAGATCTTTTCCCTGAGATTTTAACAAGAGACACACTGAATCTGCAAACATGATTTTATTTTTCTTCATAGTACCTATTTTAGTTATCTATACACTCCCCAAATAACTGATGAAAACATACAGTTTGTATTAAGGTTGCAGAGCCCACATATGAGCTAGTGGTAGCTATGGAGACAGAGTACAAGCATATTTCACATGATCAATTCTATTGACATTTTCCTGATATTTTTCCACAGAAAACGAAGCTCACCAGTTCAGAAAAGAAATTACAGATGGATGTTGTCCAGTGACATGTCAAACAATGATACACCTAGGCTTTGCATTATGGTTTCTGGAGAACCCTGAATTATAGTTGCTAATTTTTATTTGATCATGTTGACTTTTAATTTACTTGGCTTATTCATTTGTGAGTTGTCAAAAAATACACTATCCATTGTTCAGAGACATGAGATAAGTCTCATGCTAAACAGTTAGCAGACAACACTGAAGACATTCTTCATTTCCAATTAGGCTTGCATTCTATTTTTTAAAAATGACTTTTTGTCATTTTTTGTGAATTGAATGTCATTATGTAGACTGAACTGACCTACAACTCACAATCTTTCTGCATCGAAGCACTCTTTTCCTGAGTACCAGCATTGTTGGAAAATAGCACCACTCTTGGATTAAATTCACATTCTAATTACGGAAGATGATTTACTGTCTGGAAGAAGAAGATGGAACAGGTGAGAAACAGCTCAGGGTCTAAGGCAGGGAGATAGCTTCCCAGAATAAGTGTCACAAGTAGCACCTTGCAGGATACATAGCAGTTGCTTTATGAGGATCTTTGGGAGTTGGACAGAAATAGTAAATTTGCAAAGGCCTAGCACTCGAATGGGACCGAGCAAGTTAGGAATATAAGATGGAAAAGGAAAGTGACAATGGGATGTGTCCAGAATACAGAGGGCCTTGGGCTAGCGTAAGATTAGATTTGATGGATAAGGGTAGCCTGCTGTAAGGTGTTTATAAAGTAGAGTGACATGATGAATTCCAGTTCCTTGAAAGAAAAAGAAATCACTCTCCCTGGTGGACTGGGGTAGAGCTGCTAGGAGGACAAAGGTGACTGGAAGAGCATTTGAGGTGACAGATAAGAGTTGTCTGAACAAGACAGGGCAGTTGTTTAGTTTAGGATGCTGTCAAGAAAAGCAGAGGGATGTAGACATTGCTATTATTCAGCTGGTGGAAAACAGAGTTGAGCAGATGGTAATACTGGTAGCTGGTTGACTGAGGTTTCTGTCTTGCCTGGTCCTGCAGCCATTCAGTCCCAAAGAAACGCACAGAGTCCTACATTAATTATAAACTGGTTGGCCTATTAGCCCAGGCTTCTTATTAACTAACTTTGACATCTTAAATTAACCCATAATTCTTGTCTGTGTTAGCCAAATGACTTGGTACCTTTTATCAGTGAGGCATTCTCATCTTGTTTCCTCTGCATCTGGGTGGTGACTACAGACTGAACCTTTCCTCTCAGAATTCTCCTATTCTGGTTGCCCCACCTATACTTCTTGCCTGGCTGCTGGCCAATCAGCATTTAATTAAACCAATACAAGTGACAAATCTTTACAGGGCACAAGACCATTGTCCCACAGTAGGCTGACATAGCTACGCTGAAGGGAGGAAGTGGGGTCATCAAGATGTACACATAAATTGAACTCAAGTACCTGGGTGAAGTTCCTAAGGTGCAGTGTATAAAATGGGTCAGGGAAGGGAATCTTGTGATGGAATCCCAGGGTTATCAGTTTGAGAAAGCTGGACCCCATTGGAAATAAGAGACACACCTGTGAAGGGGAAACTTTCCAGGTGTGTATCTTAAAATACATTGCTGTGGTTGACCAGAGCCCTTACTCTAGTCAATGTGGGTGACCTTTCACTTCCCTACTTTGTGATTGACCTTCGAGCTTCTTCTCTCCCTCCCTTCTTTTCCTCCTTGTTGAAAACACATCTCATACTTTCCTACTCCTACATCAGAGTGAACATCTCTGCTTTATTCTCCAAGCACAGATTAGAACATCTGTCAGTATCTCCTTACACTGTAACTTAGCATCTACAGTGAAGGTTTGCAGAATTTTATCTAGGCCAGGTGGGCCCCTGAGGTTTCTTCCCAAACAAGTGGGAGGTGTCCATAGCTTCTGCCTGGGCTGTGTTTAGTGTGTCAATTGTGGGTCTTGGAGATGAACCATGGTTCCAGATATGTGTTTACTTAAGATTCAAAAGTCAACTTCAGTCTACCAAACACCAAAAGGACATAACTTTTAAAAGTAGCTCAAGACATTCTTCTACAACAGAACAACAATTTTCTAGGGAAAAGATGATCTTATTTCCCCATGTACTACAACCAGTCATTATGAAGGTAAAGATAACTTTAAAATGCAAGACATTTTAAGAAAGAGTAGCTCCTAATAGGTTACTTTAAATCGTTCTATACCTTACCCTCTGGCTTTGAAGATAACCTTCAGAATGTAAATTGATGCAGCAGGGGTTGGAGCTCAGAACTCACAGTTCTGGTGCAGTTTCTCAAAGAACATCGCAGCCCTTTTCTTCTCTGCTGATCGCTGTCCGAACTTAAAACGCAAAAGCAACCTGGTAGCAGTAGACATTAATTCAGTGCTTTCCTTGAAGGGTTTAAAGTCTTCTCCCATCTAAAAACATACTGCAGAGCCTTTTCTGCCATGAATAGTTGCCTCTCTTATCTGCATTTGTGAAAGATTTCAGAGGGCAATTTGCTTTACACACTTCAAAAAATAAGGCCGAGTAAAGAGCGATACCATTTTGTATCCTAGAAGGAATTGCTGACCAGCACCCAGTTATTCAGTTCACTTCCATTTACAAGAGGTTGTTTAGTACCTAGAATGGGCAAAGGTTGAAATCTATATGAAAATCCGAAGTAAAAGCACCATTCTCATGGATATCAGTGTTTACTGAGATTGGTTAGCAAAGAAAAGAAAAAATAATTATTGGATACTTTATAAAAGCAATAATATATAACATATAATATGTAAGGGTTGTTTGTTTTTCCCATCAGTGGCTACCATTGCCGAGTTTCTGTTTTGTGTCAGGTAATATCATGACTGTATACTTTTTCTCAGTTAATCCACACAATGCCCTATGAAGTGGTATACACACTGACGGTGATAAAACAGCTTCAGGATTTAACTGAGTTTATTCTAGGCTAAAGCATTAAATGGATAAAGAGGAATTCCACCTCCTCTGTAGGATTTAAATCTCCCTCTCCCTCCTAGACTATCTTACATAGTTGCTTCCCTAGAAAGATGGATGCTATAGTGCAGTCTGGAAGAGGGCACTTTGGATAGATAACCACAGAAAGATCAAGGAACTAAGACAATGATTTCTTACAGATTCCTTCTTTTTTCCTTCTCCTTGTCTCCATGTACTAGATACTTCTTAGTAATAGATGTATTATGACCCACAGTGATGGTCACAAACCTTCAAAATTTGAGCAGGATAATCAGGCATATATTCTCTTCCATTTGTGGAGCCTAGCTTTGAATTTTTAGTTTTGCTTGTTTAACCTGAAGAAACCATGGGAGACAGTAATCTGGGAAGAGGATATTAAGAGGGGGTACTTTATGGGAAGAAGGCTATAATATACAAAGTAGAGTGGGAAAGCACTGGGGGCAGAAAAAGGTACACAAGGCCCTACACTGTATGGGTGAACTGTTGGGTACTGATGGATTCCGGATTAAGTTTAGTAACTCATGTAACAAAACAAAAACAGAAAGGAATTTGAGAATTTGAGAGATTAGTGGTATAGTATGTGGGTAGTAGTAGACAGTGATTGGAGAGAGTTAAGAGGAAATGGGACAGGAAAGTAATCAGTATTCAATACATGTTTGAGTTATTGATCAAATTCTACTAATTAAAAAGTATAAAAATTAGATGGGATACAATGCCTTTGCAACTTACTTACCTTTAGTTGTCCCATGGAGAAATAAATTTTTTGTGTTTTATTTTTATAAATATTATATTTATATACATATATATTAGTAAGAACAAATAGAAAACACTGTTTAGATTTTCTAATACTTGATGTATTGAATGTTGCTGTATAAAGAAATTGGATTTGGTTTCCCCTCTTCTAGAAGGTGCTATTGTAAACAGCATTTTGCTTTTCTTAGTGGTTGGTGAATTTCAAATGGAACACTGGAAAGAGACATACTAGAATCACACGTCTTTGTGTGCTTGATGAAATTTGCTGAAATCTAATAGAAGATTGTGTTTGCTTCCATTTCTTTGTTATTAGTAGATTCAGAACAAAAGGTCAAGCTAGGTAAAAGAGTAAAAACCTTACTTGGTTATTAAGTATCCCCAGAAGCTGAAGCTGCAAAGCATTTCTATTTCTGCTTTTAAAATGTTGTACTCATTTAAATAGATATTCTCTGTGTTACCTTTGATATGGATTACAAAGATGTGTGAATATGGATATTCTTGGACATAAGAGATTCATTAATTTGTTTGGAGTCAAAAATTAATAACTTTTGTATTTCCAAAACAAATTCTAGTTCAACATATTGTAACAATTGCATGTTTAATTCTTAAGATAAAAGTATTTTTAGTAACTTTGCTTAGAAATGAATATAATTCTTATTTTGATAAAAAAGATTGTCACATTCTCTATAACTTTCTTTAAAGAAGATTTTGATTTGGACTTGAAAAATGGTATGAGTTTCTAATCATCAGGGTCTTGCTTATTAATTCTATTTGTTTTATTGTCTTATAGTTGTAATAAAAGGCTAATTAAATTTGGTACTGAACTGCATTAAAACTGGGTGCTTGCTTATATTCACAGCACATATAAAGGCTGAGGCAGGAGAAATAGGACCTTAAAACCAGTCTAGGATAGATAGTGAAATCAGTTCTAAAAATATTGCATTAATTTTCTCATTTTTTTCACCACCACCTTGAGTGGACTGCTTTGTTTGTCAGCATGAGAATAAGAAGCCCTTTGAGCTATGTTATTCCTGCCTTCTACTTTTCATCTGCTCCTTCTGTTTTAGATGAGTCAACTAGGGACCAGATACGAATCTCTGTCCCCACATGGATATATCACAAACCATGGAATGAATTATGGGAGTAATATAAATAATGCATTAAGATATGGGATATGAAAAATCTGTATTCTTTCTTTTCTTTGGAGTCTCTGGAGTGGTCTAACATCTTTACATACAGAGAATAGAAGCATTTGGTGTTTCTTTTTCTGGATGCCTTCCTATTATTTTTATCGTGATATTGGTTGACATTGAAATAAAGCCTTTTTTTTTTTACCTGAACTACACTGAGTAGATTTTGAGCTTTGAAATCAAATGGTTCCCATCCCCTGTTCAGCTATAGGCCACACCAGTCAGAAGAACAGGTAAGAGGCCCACCTGCCCTCAGAACTCTCCCATGCTTTCTGTTCAGATCCTGAAGACCCTACCCACTCCCCACCTCACTATCTGCCCTTACTGGCATGTTCCTGCCCTCACCTTGGGCATATACCTGCTGTTCAGGGACAGGCCGCACCAGTCTGAAGAATAAAACAACTGTGCCAGATAGAACAGATAGGCAAACCCAGGCAGAGACTCATTACTGGATCAGAGGCTATTCCAGCTGTAAGAACTCCAGCCCCAAACCTGTTTCTTCTCATTCAGAACCTGATTGATTGCCTTCTAGTAATGGGCATTCTTCTGATAACTCTCCTTCGCTTTTTCTTTGGGGCAAATACCATTTCCCATTTTATAACTTGTATAGTTAGGGTATTATTTTTCAGAATGTCCCTAAGACACCCCAACTCTGTCTTATGTGTTTTGTTCTAACTCTGATGACTCACCTCAGACTGTGAGCACTGTGGCCACAGGCTAGGGAAGGTGCTCAGGTGGATAGAAAAGGCATCAAATGATAAGGGTAGGCATATTTGAGAGCCAGCTGTCTTCTGGCAGGTTAGATAAGAACAGTGTCCCTAATAAAATATCTCAGTGAACAGTCATTGAAGGGACTTAGTACCGCTTCCAGAGTTCACAAGTGATGCATCGGCATATTTTGACCTTATTTTGTAAATTATTTAAAGGTACAATTTTAGGAGCTGGATTTTCAGTCAAGTATCCTTTAGAAGACAGTAAGAAGAGTTTATTATTTGAGCTTCAAGTTCATAGTTTCAAATAACATCAGATGTAACTTGAGCAAGGGGTTGTCGCTAAATTGGTGTGTTGAGACTGCATGTGTCACCTGGAAGTTACATGATTCTTTTACTCTGTTTGGTGTACCATAAAGAATACTGTAGATTGACTGCCTTATGTAACAGATGTTAATTTCTCATAGTTCTGGTGTCTGGAAGGGTGAGATAAGGGTACTTGCTCCTGCTGAGCATTTTCTGTCTGCTCAAGTCCTCACATGACCTTCTCTCTTCCGCATTATTTCTTCCCCTGTGTTTCTGACTGCAGACTCCATTGTGAGAGCCCCTCCCTCATCTAATGTAAGAATGGCCAATAACAAATGCCCTGACTCTATGGGTGAGGTTATCAATATGAGTTTAGTCTATCAATGGCCTTTATTTTGCCCTCAAGCTATTCAACACACCATTATGCTAACTAAAATCTAACCTACAAGTGATAGAAATGAACATCCTCAAAGGAATGATATCAACTGCTTTTATGAAAGCTTCTTTATTAATTTGCTGAACTGGTTTTTAAAATGATACCTGGGCTAAACAATAAGTTCCATTTCTGGGCAATTTACTCATGAATCCCCAGGATTTAATCCACTAATTAGGAAGAGAGGACTTAGGAATGCAACCTGAAAATTACTGTGGCTTTTTTCTTCCCTGAACACAAATAAATCCAAAGTTTGGGTTTGTGTTCCTTATATTAGAAAATTCAAGTTCTCATCTCAGGCTTCCTGTTAAATAGTGTATGATGTGAGAAAACTATTCATTTCATGGTTTTACCTATAAAGCTGTGATAAGGTCATCTAGATCCTCCTAGTGACACAGTGATAGTTAAATAAAATATCAGAACTGGAAAAAAATTAGTGAAATTTGTTACCTGACTCATAAAAGCAGTAAGTTATTATTCAAAGAAAGAACAATAGGTTATATAAAATTAATTGTAAAATTCCCTCAAGGAGTTTAAAATCTGACTTTTAAAAATGAGGATAGAGAAACATGCTTCCTGCGGAGGCTTTTGTAATCCGGGAAAATGGAGAAATCTGTACAGAAATGAAGTGTCAAGATTCTGTAATTGTGCCCTCCTCTGGCCGAGCTATTGACATCAAGTAGATTAATGTTCCCATTAAGAATTCTAATAAATAAGATTACTAGTAGCACATTTTGTTGAGGATGTTATTTCCTGACTTTCTGGTTATTTACTTTTCCCTCTCCTACTGGGACGGTAGTGAAATTTGAAGGTAAATTTGTAACTGTGTGAATCTACAGACGACATGAAGCCATGAGAGAGAAGCAGTTCATTTAAACCTCTATCTAGGTTTTTCTTTATTGTTTTTATTGAGCTATGTATTTTTTCCCACCCCTCTTTCTTCCTTCCTTCTCCGCTCCCACGTACCCCCTTCCCACAACATTTCCAATTCTCTGGAGCTGTGGATTTTAGCCTGGTTATCCTTTGCTTTGCTTTATATATCTTCTATCCAACTTATGAGTGAGTACATACCGTGCTTGTCTTTCTGAACCTCGGTTACCTCACTCAGGATGTTTTATTTTTTTTTCCAGTTGCATCAATTTGCCTTTTGCCTTCAAATTTCATGATATAATTGCTTTTTACAGCTAAGCAGTGCTCCATTGTGTAAATGTACCACATTTTCTTAATCCATTCTTTGGTTGAAAGACATCTAGGTTGTTTCCAGGTTCCAGCTATTATGTATAATGCTGCTATGGAGATTGTTGAGGGTTTTTCTGATAAGACCTGTCTTCTCATAGAAGACTGTAGGGTTCTGACCAGCAGCTCCTTCCCTGGTCTTTACATACTCTGCAGTTTCTCATCTGGCTGCTTCCTTTTACCACCATGTCCTCCCGGCTTGGTTGTTTCTTTAACCTCCTAGTTCAGTCTTATTGATTCCTTCACAGACCTACCTGTCTCTGTAAGAAGTATTTCACATTAGTGAGGCTACTTGCAGCTTTTCCTCTAACCCTGTGAAATACTGAAACAACAAAGAAGTCGTGTTCTCTGGCTAAAAGATTTCTTTCGAAAAGGTTACCAGCGGCCTCTTGTAAACAGGCCGCTTTAGAATGCTGGTGAAGATGTGCTGCTTTGAGGCTGTCCTTAGGCATCTCTCATTGCAGGATCTTCATGTTTATCTGTGGCAAATAGGAGATTCTGTGGACATGTGCCTGGAATATTTATGTTCTTTGAAAATTGCTAAAACTGAATGGTTCAAGCTTTTTGCCACTGTTTAGACTTACAGTACTGCTGTCTGCAGGTGAGGTACATGGGTCTTAGAGAACTTCACATAAGCCTCCCATAGTGAGCCTTCTCTCCCTAGAGTATATATCTAATTTTATGTTCTCCAGCTGCAATTAGAATTAGCCATTCAACACAATCCTGCAGTGCTTAAAAAAAGCCCCCNGAACTCATGGTCTGCTCCTCCCCTTCTCCCTCTGTCCCTCCCTTCCCCCTCCTCTTGCTTCAGCAGGCCTAGATTTGTAAGAACTCATGGTCTGCTCCTCCCCTTCTCCCTCTGTCCCTCCCTTCCCCCTCCTCCCTCCCTCCTCTCTTTTTCACAAAACATTCTTTTAGAAGTAGGGAAGTCTTCCGTTCAAAGTTGGGTGGCATTCATAGTGTGAATTTGCATATTTTTAGGCCTCTATTAAGGGCCATCATTTTATATAAGTTTATTAAAAGACTTTGCAAGTGTAAAAAAAGGAAGACTCTAAATGCCATCTGAGATGTAAAAGGCACTCACTCAGTAAACACAAATTTCCTATCCCTTTGTCAATCATTTTTATGCTGTTTGGTTTCATTTGTTATGACTGTGTGAGACCTATCTCTTCATAATTCCCATTGGCCACCTACAACACTGAATCCCTTTACATTACAGGTAAGCATCCTGGAGAATCTCAAAACAGTGTTGACTTGTGAACTTAATAAGGAAAAGGTAAACCAATCCAAGACCTAGGACTTTTAATAAATCTCCTGCAAGGAAAGCCTATGGATTAGCATAAGAGTTACTTGAGCATAAAATATTAATTTGGTTTTAATTTCGTGTGCTGTCATGCTCTATGCCATGTTATTAAACTCAGTTTTTTTCTGACTTGACGACAAAGTCAATTTCATCAAATGAAGGTGGAAACCTCAGCAAAATGTAAGAGTTTGAAATAGCACAATTTTAGGCTAAACTTTAACCCATTAGAACAAAGTTAGATTTTTAATACTAATGAAAGCATTATAGGCAAGATGCTTTTAAGCTTACTTATTTATTTGGATTACTTGAAGTGTTTATCTGAGTCAAACTTGTCATCTATAGCTTTCTGGAAGTAAGAGTCTGGCAACAGGAAACCTAAGTTTCTTTTTTTCTTTTTTTTCTCATTCCTTTTTATTGCAAGATTTCAGACATCAGTCTATGGATTCAAGCAAGTATTATGCAGTTTGGGGAAACATAAGTTTTAATGGTTTGTTTTATTTATTATTAAACATTTCCCGGTTGGGCTGGCAAAATGGCTCAGCATGCAGATGTTCCTGCTACTAAGAGGACTACCTGAGTTTTATCTTCAGCGCCAACACGATATAAGGAGAGAACTGATTGCCATGAGTTGCAAACCAGAACACATATATATATATATACACTCAGGCATGCAAAGTAAATAAAGTTAAGAAATTAGGAAATTATTATAAAATATAAAAAATATTTGAATAACATGGACTTGAAAACATTAAATAACTGTCTGGATGAGCAGAGTGTGTGGTATCCCTTGCTTGCTCACTCTGTGTTAACTAATGTGTTCTTCATCAATCTCCTATTAAAATATGTGCTCCTTTGTGTCACTGAGGTCAGAATTAGAACAACAACAACAACAACAACAACAACAGCAGCAGCAGCAAAAATTGTGTTCCATGTTCTACTGAAAACCAAGGGTGACTGAAGAGGCCTGGGCAGGACCTGCTTTCACCTGGATCACATGTTCCTCTTAGAAAGCCATCAAACTTTAGTTTCCATGATTTTTCTAAATCTAAGTTTTTGTAAGAAGCCAAAGTATGTACTTTTTGATATAATATCTCTCCATTTTTATCACCCATAGAGAATTAAAAATATATTCTTATATGGAACAAAATTGAGCTTCATTGGCTCATGTGGCTCATGTCTACCATTTTTTCTCTCCCCTTTGGAGACAAGGTCTTGCTATATGGATTTGTGATCTGCCTGCTTAAGCCTGGGATAGCAGACAGGCACCAGTATTCTTGACACTGATTCTTTTTCTGTGGCTTCATCAGGTAGAAAAGGAGTCCATATTTGATTCAAATTTGTTTCTTTCAGTCTTTTCTCTATTTTCTCACTTCTATCCACATCAGTCTTGTTTGATATTTTTATATGGCGTAAAAGGCTTACATTAGATTATCTCCAGATGTTTATTCCCTGCACACTGTCTGCTTGCCAATTGTTGAAGACATTCTTTCTTCTTTGAGTCTTCCTCACGTAGACTCCACTCTGAACTATATCATAATTCAAGTATCTGGGTATGATGAGTGTTCTTTCTGGAAAGACCATCTGCTTCTTGTACTATAGTAAATTTTTTGTTCAACAAATGACACTTTCCCATGATATTGCAACACATTTATTTATTTGAATATTGATATTAATCATTCTCTTGTCACTCAATATTTTCAGAGAGAGAGAGAGAAAAAAACTAAACAAAACACAGTAGCTACCAATAAAATGTCCGTGGTTGTATGTGCTGCTTTTGGTTTGTCAGAGACTAATTGCAAGTCTCATTCCTGGTGAGGCTACTTACTTTTCAAGAGCATGAGCCAAGCTTCCAGGCTTCCCACCAGATTTCTTTGGCAGAGAAGACATACAGCACTTCAGATCCAGACACCAAGAGACCAAAGGACCATACTCTGTGTTTTCTCTGTCACTGTTCATGATCTTAGCTCAGTTCATGTCTGAATAACTTTGCTTGTTTCATCTTTCCTTCATGTCTGAATAACTTTGCTTGTTTCATCTTTCCAGCATTGGTATTTGCATAGAGAAAGCTTTGTCTGGAAGGCAGGGAAGGGGCAGACCTTTGAAGTAAGTAAGCATCTTCAGCTGCAGAACATTTTTTTCTCACAGCCTCTCCAATGGGCTAACTGGGCCTCATGTTTGTTCAGAAGTCAGCTTTAGATGCTCATGATAGGGGCAGGAGTTTTATTTCATTAACCTTTGCATCGCCCATGTCTACCAAGCAATAAGACATAATGCCTGTCAAATAACCCAGGAGAAGAATGTCTATAAAGATGATAGATGAGCTCATTTCTCATTGATAGTAAACATTTTGAGACCTAGGTTGCCAAATGAACCATGGCCTCCTTCGCTAATTTCTCACTTACAAATAAAGTTGAGGCTACGATGACACCCAACTGACATTTCCTTTAGATTTTATGTTGTAAACAGTGTGCTGTGGATCTCTGTTATTTTCTCAGCCCCAGTTCAACTTGGGGTTTATTCTGTATAGTGGCATTTTGATCGTATTTTAATAAATAAAGACTGCCTGAAGATCTGAGAGTAGAACAGTCTCGCTGGTCAGCCTTACAGACCAGGTTGATAACACATACCTTTAATCCCAGTAGCCACACTAGTTTCCGTAGAAATTGGGTGGTGCACGCCTTTAATCCCAGCCCTGGAGAGTATTATAAAGTGGGAGGAAACAGCTCTCAACACACAGCCTCATTCTGAGATTCCGGGAGACAGGATCGCTATTTCACACTGAGGTCGAGATAAGAGACAGTGACTGTCTGTTTTGCTTTTCAGGTCTTCAGGTTGAATCTCAGTTTCTGACCCTGAGCTTTTATTAATGTTGCTTCAATTCTGTATTTGCTCAACCTGGTCATTCCTTCCCTCAAGATCAATGGTTGCTCTCATCACAATATTCTTGCCAAATTCTTAGAGTTTGTAGGTTGTTACAAAGGTTTTTGTTTGAGAACAGAGTCATTTGGAGTTAGGTCTGAGACGGTTTGAACACACTGTGGTGTTTAATATGAAGATGCTTAAGAATGAGGTCTTATACCAAAAGAAGACAGTTATCAAAAGTTGAATAACCGCTAGCATACACCATTGTCTGTACCAAGCATTTCCCTGCAGCTTCCCTGTGATGAACAAAGGCAGCTGCAAAGGCAGCGTGACAAATCACCCCAGGCACTCAGACTCTGAATTGTTTACCTACCTTCAAAGCAGGATTTCTTTCTATGACCAAAGATCTGTGAAGGCAATTTTACTTCAGTTGCTTCAAAATACAATTTCACAGGAAATCATTGTAGTAGGCCTAACATTCTCCAAATTAGGAACAGCTTGAGGACCGCGGAGCCTTAGAAATAAAGGGGAGGATAGGAGCCCTGCTTCTGGAAATGTTGCTTTCTGAAAGTCTTGCATTTTATGTCTTGGTATCAAACTCGATCTCTGTTGTTTCGTATTTAACTAGAAGTCAAGTGACAAACAATCATTGAAGCTGCATGCATTAATTTTGATTCTCTTGATATTGATATAATATTATGTGAATGCATAGCAGGTAATGTCTGGATATTGCCATCAGTAATTGACTATATTTTATAAAACCAATTTGTATGAACTTGGATCCCAAGATAAAATTTATTTTTAGAAATTGTGAGATTATTGAGACAATGTGTAATATCATCTACAGTGAAAAGACAGTATAGGACTTGGTGAAAAACATGAGATTGAAGGCAAATGAAAGTAGGGATGTAATATGTGAGAGAGGAATAAAAAAAGGCAATCACCAAATAATAAATACTTATCAAGCCACTAATTTACATGAAATATAATTCTATGCACAAAGAAATGCATATAGGCACCAGTGCCATAGTCAATTTTCAAGTACTTGAAATTTAAATAAATTTGATTTATAAAAACAAACACCAAAAAAGATAAAGCAAACAAACAAAAGTCCATGATTCTGTAAATTTTTATCAAGATTGATTAGAAATTGAAGTACTGAGTGTTTGGAGAGATGGTGTGGCAGTTAGGAGTGCTTGCTACTCTTCCAGAAGATTCACGTTTGGTCCCTTGTAGCCATTTTGTGTGGTTCACAACTGTCTGTAACTTTAGCTCTAGAGGATATGACACCTTTCTCTGGACTCTACGGATACCACTGCACATGTGGTGCGTACACACACACACACACACACACACACACACACAGAGGGAGAGAGAGAGATAGAGAGAGAGAGACAGAGAGAGACACACACACAGAGGGAGAGAGCGAGATAGAGAGAGAGAGAGAGACAGAGAGAGAGACACACACACAGAGGGAGAGAGACACACAGAGAGCGGAAGCGAGAGAGAGGGAGAAATCTAAAAGGAAAAGAAATTGAAGTTGTGGTTGTGAAACACTTAGCTGAGAGTAACAAGAATATTTGGGAGTTTATTTTCTCTCCCATGACAAGATGCATGGAGGTACAAGGCTACTGGAATTGATTAAACATTTCCGTAATATCATAGTCAGTGTCTCTGTGATTCTATTTGTCCTTTTTTAAAATTGATTTTTATTGAGATTTATATTTTCCTCTGCTCCTCTCCCTGCCTCTCCCCTCCCCTTCAACCCTCTCCCAAGGTCCCCATTCTCCCAATTTACTCAGGAGATCCTGTCTTTTTCTATTACCCATGTAGATTAGATCTATGTATGTCTCTCTTAGGGTCCTCAGTGTTGTCTAGGTCCTCTGGAATTGTGATTTGTGTGCTGGTTTTCTTTGCTTTATGTTTAAAAACCATTTATGAGTGAGTGAGTACATGTGATAATTGTATTTCTGGGTCTGGGTTACCTCACCAAAATGATGTTTTCTAGCTCCATCCATTTTCCTGCAAAATTCAAAATGTTTTTTTTTTCTGCTATGTAGATTCTATTGTGTAAATGTATCACATTTTTCTTATCCATTCTTCGGTCGAGGGGCATTTAGGTTGTCCAGGTGCTGTCTCTGACAAACAACGCTGCTATGAACATAGCTGAGCACATGTCCTTGTGGCACAATTGAGCATCCTTTGGATATATACCTGAAAGTGGTATTACTGGGTCTTGAGGAANCTCCCCTTCAACCCTCTCCCAAGGTCCCCATTCTCCCAATTTACTCAGGAGATCCTGTCTTTTTCTATTACCCATGTAGATTAGATCTATGTATGTCTCTCTTAGGGTCCTCAGTGTTGTCTAGGTCCTCTGGAATTGTGATTTGTGTGCTGGTTTTCTTTGCTTTATGTTTAAAAACCATTTATGAGTGAGTGAGTACATGTGATAATTGTATTTCTGGGTCTGGGTTACCTCACCAAAATGATGTTTTCTAGCTCCATCCATTTTCCTGCAAAATTCAAAATGTTTTTTTTTTCTGCTATGTAGATTCTATTGTGTAAATGTATCACATTTTTCTTATCCATTCTTCGGTCGAGGGGCATTTAGGTTGTCCAGGTGCTGTCTCTGACAAACAACGCTGCTATGAACATAGCTGAGCACATGTCCTTGTGGCACAATTGAGCATCCTTTGGATATATACCTGAAAGTGGTATTACTGGGTCTTGAGGAACATTGTTTCCTAATTTTCTGAGAAATAGTCACACTGACATATTTGTCCTTTGTTTTTATCTGATGAAAATGGGCTTCACAGGTAGATTTGCCATATCCCAGTCATGGCCCTACATGATACACACATTGGCAACACCAAGGGATTTAATGGTTCACAGAAAGAATACATGAAATTGGAAGTGAAAGTTAGTAGAGAAGAAATTGCAGGAGAGAGACTGGAGCTGGATTTGATTAGCACAGTCTATAATGTATGTATGAAATTCTAAAATAATGTGAGTACCATAACTGTGGAAATATATATGCATTTGCTCACTAATAATTTTTGGTCATTTGGTGCTCTTTCATTAGACAAATAAAAACTTTTCTGGTAACTCTCTGAACCCATTTCTGCTCATATGTCATTGCTGAAACTTTATCTCCTGGCCATCTTTTGCTACAAAGTAGGCAGACAAATGAAATCTCTATTTTTTTCTAGCCACTACTGAGGAAACCCATATAGGAGAATGAAGAAAGTAATGGCCTTTTGAACACCAATTAGTTTTTTCTGTGCTTCAATGGCGTAGTTAATGTCAGTTTTATGAAGTGACTGGAGGGGCAGAGAGATGTCCCAACAGGCAAAGGTGCCTGCTGCTGAGCCTGAGGAAGAGGAACTGAGTTCGATCCACAGGACTTACTTGGTACAAGCAGAGAAATGACTTCTAAGAGCTGTCTCTGGCTTCCACAAACATTATGATATGTGTGCATTCCCTGTATATAGTTGTTTAAAAAACGAATGAAAATTATGTAGCATAGTCTTGGATTTACAGAATATAGACTTAAAATGATAATTGCCAATAACAAGAACACAAGAAGTAGCTTTTGGCTTAGTAAATCTCAGTCTGTCTTAAATTCTTTGTCCTCCTGAGGTTCTACATACTATTTTTTCACAAGAAAAAACTGTAATTTACCTTTGAGCTAAAAATGTAGTACTTACATTTGTTTTAAATGCAAATTTTTTTTAGAGAATTCCACACAAGTACTATAGTTGCATCATTTCCACCCTTCCTGCTACCCCTTTAATTTTTCTGGTGTCTCTCTTACCCCCTCAGACTTATGACTGATTTTAAGTTATAAGTTGAGGGCAAGATACCAGGTTGTCTGTGGTAGCATAGCCACTCTATGTGTTGATTTATGATAAAAGGAGAAGCTAGGTTTTGATATATTATGAAAGGAAGCAAATATATTCTCAGATCATACTACACCCTTGCCATAAAATGGTGTTCTCCAACCCTTCCATATGAATAGATCATTAAAATAATGAAAATTAATAACTATTGATTTATTTTATATAGTGGTCAGACTAATGCTGTCTTTGAGAAAAGCTTGAAATTCAGCTAGAAATGGAAGATCGCTTTAGGCTAACCTATGGCTCCCAATAGGAAAAATAATGAGACTGACCAATGCTATCAAGTCATCAAGGCACTAGTACTGAAAACTCAAAAAGACAAAATGCACAAGAAATTGCTTAAGTAAATTCTTATTTGGTAAGCTAGAATAAGGTTTTGTTTCTTGTTTTGGTGTTTACCCTAAATTTTTATTTATTTATTTTCTAAGACAGGATTTCTCTGTAGCTTTGGAGCCTGTCTTGGAACTAGTTATTGTAGACCACACAGACCTCAAACTCACAGAGATCTGCCTGCCTCTGCCTCCCAAGTGCTAAGATTAAAGGCAGGCACCACCACCGCCTGGCTTAAATCCTTAAGTGTATTTTATTTGCAAGATTGAACAGATTGGTTTTGGAATCTTTCTCTCTATTTTTAAAGACCATTTCTAGGTAGAAGGCATGATTAATTATAAAATGTTGATCTGTGAAACTGAGTTAGTAATTTTGGTTGATTGACATATCATGCCTAAACTAGTGGTACTTATAGAGATATCATTATTATTATAAATATTTCACTTAAACTATTGAAAGAAAGGGGCAGAGGAAGGGGAATATTATTGTATTAAATTACTCAACATATTTAGATTAATAAGATTTTAGAAAAATTTTAAGACTAGAACCAAGTATATTAGCTATCCACTGTTGCCAGAATCCTGCTACATAACAATTGCAAATTGAAGCTTTTTAAAAGACAACCTAATTTTTTATGAGTGTATGTGCTAACTCCGTGGTCATATCAATACAAGCTGTAGTTAGTTTGAGCTGTGCTAAGACATGTATTTGCAGTTTTGCAAATGACAATTTAGACCAGGATGGATTTAGCTTGAATAGTTTAACTTTAGCCAGAGCTCTTCAAATTCTGTTACCAGCTTGGCTTAGTCATCCTCACTTGATGGTGACAAGAGTCTAGGAGTAAACCAGCTCAGTTTCACAGGATCTTAAGTAGAATAAGCATGTGTTTCAAGGCTCTGCTTGGAACACGTTTATTGATATCTCACTGATTAGACAAGTGAGATGACCAAGCCAAGAGTCAGAGTAGCATAGCTTGACATAGGTCAGGACAAAACCACATTTATTGAAATCAGTATTGTGACAGTGGGTGTAAACAGTTGATCACAGCAATCTATTTTTTTCCCTCTTGCTTGGAGCCTAACAAGCACAGGTTTTATTATTCTCTTGAGTTTATTTTTGAGCTGCCTTGGCTACAGTATTACTGAGTTGAATTATGAAGCTAGTTGATTTGTTATCTAGTTTGCTTATTTCTTCAAATGATAATGACCATTCTTGGACTTGACACTGGATTTTTTTCCTCTTTGGTAAAAATTGAATATTATAATTAATTGACTACCTATCCATAGTGTAAGCATTTGTGTCTCTTACAAATACAAAGCTACCTTCTTTCTTTCATAGAGCAGGAATTATCCTTAATTAAAAATAAGCACAAAACGAGGAAAGAAAAAATTCTTTAAAGTATTTCTAGAAGTAGATTATACTTGACAAAAGAAGAGGGTAATATCTAGCAACTGGAGTCAATTTTATGCCGGTGAAGTGTACGGCATCAGACTAGAACTCTCAACAAAACTTCATGGATTGAGGATGACATTTTTATTGCAGAAAGACATGAACAAACTTTGTCCTATAAAGCAACTCAGCAGTATGAATTTGTCATAATTACTTATCTATTTGCAGCTATAAAAAGACCCTGCTGCTATTAAAAAAGTCACACCCTTACCACAGATTTTTTTTAAAAAAAGCTTAAAAATACTGTCTTACATAAGCAGATGCTTTCTCATATTTTACAGTTTAAGAAATGGAGAGTTTTTCTAACACAACTTGTGTTTTCAAGGCATATGTTGATAACTGCATATGCCTTCAGTCCACATTCAATTATTACTATTTCTGATCTTGCTGCCAGAAAGGAGACAACATTCAGGCTGAAATTTCAACCTGGAGAGTTAGCGCATAGCGAATATGAGCAAAGACTCGAACCTCAGCAATTATTTTCTACGAAGACAAGAAAATGCAAATGAGCACTGTGTGTAAGCTTCCCAAAAGATCTATAGCAGCCATCTGTTAAAGATAGTTAAAAACCAAAAATTGGTTAGTTTTTGACTGTTTTAATAAGTTTGGATGCTGATAGTTCCCTAGAAAGGAGTGTAATCTGATGTTGACTCTTCAGTATTCTTCAATCAACCTTCCTTGGTCAGTGTCAGATTCCTGAGGCTCATGCGGAGCAGCAGGTAGACCAGATGCTGAACATTAATTTAAGAAAATAACAAGCCAAGATTCTCCTTGCAAGCTCTGATTCCTCCTTTCCTTTCTCCCACGCTTAAAAATCAGAATCAAGAAGTGCTGGGACAGACTGCAGTTATATAGCTCGGAGGCCTCTTTTAACGAATTTCGCCTTGCATTGTACATGCATTGTTTTATATGACAGCATTGTATGAGCAAATAGCTGGTGTTGGCGATGTGTCTGTTACTCTTCTAAAGAATAGTTATGCTTTCTCAAGAACAGATTACTTAAAAAATTCATAACTCACATGTTGCTCCTTTGGTTTAAAAGGTACATATTTTTTTCTGTTTTAATACTACCAATTTCTACAGTCACTATCTCCCTCTTGCCCCTCCTCCCCATATCTTTCCTTGGTCACCCCTCTCCACCTTTCTCACTTTGTATCACTTTCTCACTCTTTCCTCCTCTCCATATTGAACTCGGGGTCTTATCTATCTTAGTAATGACTCACTCACTGAGCTATAACCACCCACCGCATCCATCTCATTTCAAGTGACTTTTGGCCTACTTACAGAAATGGAGAGGACAAATATTTATAATATATATATATACATATATATATACATACATGCATACATATATATATATATATACACACGCATACAGATACTGAGAAATTAAGTCTTTCATCTTCACTTGGCTATCTTACCCCTAGAGTCTATGCAATATGATCCTTAAACTAAACAGTTGAATTTCTATTATTTTAGTATTTTACATGGAATGTGACATAAAAAGAGGAGAAATAAGCTTGCAACAATTGCCTTCATAAGGGTCCTAAAGAAATAAAGGCTTTGGTGCATCTGACATCACTTTGCAGCAGAGGAACACTGAACTAGCTAACTTTCTACTCTTGACTGCCATCAGATTATCAACCAAAAATAGAGTACAAAGTCAACTTTTTAAGAAAAGCACAGCTATACTTTTATAGATATTAAGTCATCTATTATTCATAAAAATAATAGTTACATCTAAGATTTCAGTTAAATTTTCTTTGTTAAAATTTGAAACATAGGAAAAAGAACACTTAAACACCTAGAACAATGATGGCACCACTGAGTATATGATTTGCTATCTATATTAGATTATGGTATTGTTTACAAGAATATAAAGGCTAAGGTATTTTTACCAAGAATATGTGTATCACATTGAATAAAACAAGCTTTATTCATATCTGAAATATGCAATTAACATTCCTGCTGTCAGTAGCTATCAAGGCTGAGAAACCTGGGGTGAAGAGATGGCTCAGCAGTTAAGAAAAGTGATTTCTCTTCCAGGTGACCAGTTGTGGCTCATGACTGTCTAGGTCCAGGGCCTCCAATACCCTCTTTCAGTCTCTATGGGCACCAATCCATGGTGTACATACATAATTCCTGACAAAACACTCAGATACATAAAATAAAAATTAATAATTCTTTTAAAAAGATTGTGAAGTTTAACGGTCTTGCACTTTCTAAAAATTATTAGGCTTATCTCCTGTGATAATGGTGTCATGTAACAGTTGAAAATACAAAAGTCAAAGTTAGAATAAGATTATTGCAAAAGCCATGGCATTATATTCACATGGTGATACATTCCAAGCAGGCTAGGGGAAATATACTCCACGTTCTGATTTGTTTGTAGCAAAGTGTCCTTGCTCCCCAGTTCAGGGACTCTGCTGGGCTGTAAGGAGGATAAGTTTCACTATGGAAATGCATGGATCAGGCAGGGTGTTGTAGATAAGTCTGCTGTGAATGCCGATTCTCAAGAGATTCATGATGAGGCTACTTTTCCAAACAAAAATTGAAAGCCACACTGGATGGGTATTTTCAAAGGAGTGAGATTCACAAATATGACTGTAAACCCCACATGCTCTCAGATGATATTTCCATTCTTTAGAACGGAGATCAACAGACCATAGCTCACAGAGTGAAGCAGTGTACTGGCTGTTCTCTGCTTTTCTCCCATTTATGGGAATTTTAGATTTGTCGATAAATTGAGACACAGTGCACAGAGTTCTCTACACTCTCTCTCTTCTTGTTCTCACTTTTCCTGTCATCAACATCTTTTATCAAGATGGTTCATTTATTGAAACTGATGAATTTTATTATTATTTGTATTATTATTGTGAACTATTGGTGTAGGAAGTCCTTCTGTATTTGTCTTGCTTTCATTGGTTGAATAAAGAAACTGCCTTGGCCTTTTGATAGGGAAGAGCTTAGGTAGGCGTTGAAAAGAGAGCTGAATTCTGGGAGGAAGAGAGCAAAGCGAGAGAGCTGCCATGGAGCAGCCAGGTCAGACATGCTTTCCTGGTAAGGCACAACCTCGTGGTGACATACAGATTATTAGAAATGGGTTGAACCAAGATGTGAGAGTTAGCCAATAAGAGGCTAGAGATAATGGGCCAGGCAGTGTTTAAATGAATACAGTTTCTGTGTGGTTATTTTGGGGGTTAATCTAGCCAAGCAGAAGGACACAGCCCACACCTCTTACTACAAACTATAGTTTATTGTTTACGCTGAGGATCATTTTGGGACTGCATATAATTCCATATATACACTATGACAGGATCCTATGAACAATTTTAACTGTCTCCAATTACCCCATTCTCCACCCATCATCTCTCTTCTGTATACATCACTCTCAAAGCAATCTTACTGATCTCTTATGCTCTGCACTTTGTCATTTACAGAAAGCCACATGGGAGAATTATACAGTATCCAGTTTTTGAAAGATGATCGCATTCACTTAGCAAGATGTATTTAAGGCTCCTCTACATTGTGCCATGATTCAATAGTGCATCTCTGTTATCTGCCGACTAATAAATTGTGTATTGTATAGATATACCACAGATCATTTATCTTGGTTGTTCCTGATTATTGACAATGAGGAATAGAGGTTTTGTTAAAATCTCTGTGTAGATTTTTGCATAGAAACAAATTTGCAACTCAGTTGGGCAAATATCTAGGTAACCATTTGCTGGGTCACTCAACAATTTTGTTCTGAAAAGCACTTTTGAGATAACGTACAAAATCATTGTACAAGTCTTCATTCCAGAAAGCAATAGATGGCAGCGTCTACTGGTCTACACCCTTGATATTCTTTGGCTCTGGCAGTATTTAGAATCCTAGCCTTTATAATCTCTGTGTAGCAGTAGTGCCTCATTGTCATCAGCTGTTTGTCTTCATAAACGCTGTATATAAACACTGTATATACATGATTATTTGTTTAAATACTTTTGGGCTGGCTTCATCGTACATGGACTAAAAAGAGCAATTGCTTCAGACCTGTGTCCATAGAGCCTGAACTATTTACATTTACAGAAAAATCATTGTGGAGAATTGCTTTAGAATATGTTTGCTTTCTAGTACATTCCTTGATGAATTAAAAAAATACATACATTCTCTATTAACTCTTACTTGGATTACTAGATATTCATGAGGGATCCAACAATTTTTAAATCTGTTATTGTTAAGGCAATGTTGCAAAACCCATCCTGCATAGAATGCTACAAACCTCATGCTGTATAATTTGTGGTGAAAACAATTTTGTGGATTTCCCAGATATCCAGCTGTTACTTGACACCAACAAACCACCATTATAAACCATAGCTATGGATAGTATGATACTGAAGAAATAAATAAACTCTGTAGTATGTGCATGCTCCCCGTTGTCTGGGAAATAATGTGGCTTGGTATGTATATGAAATCGTTATTATAGCATTTAAAGATAGTCCATTTTCCTTTGTCTTCCAACATTAAAAATCATTGAAAAAGTTATCTGTCCTTAAGGATTCCAGGTGACTGAATAGTTATCAATCCCAGTATCTCTAAGAATAATGTTTTCCAATTCAATTTGCTATCTCTAGGACCATTCCAGCCCTGCTGGTGCATGCTTGAATTACAGAGTATCCAAAGTGTTTCTGATAGCATTACTTCAGAGTTCATCAGTTTTGAACTACCATAGCAGTATATTTAAGAAAAGAACTCTAAGAATCGAGAGCTATTCAGTACCCAAGTGCAGCTTGGGGCCCTACATCCTTTTTGATTGGTAATTAGTTGATTAGCACCAAATAAGATTTCTTTTGGTGATGTGTCCATGTCTAATTGCTTTCAGAACTCTTTTTGGTTTCAAAATAGAAATGAGGAATGAGCGTGGCATAAGCTCAGGCTTGCACAATGAAATGGCAGAAGTCTTTCATTCATCACTCATCCTTGTAGTCAAGAGCCTGAGTTATTTGTCTTCTGATTACATGGCCAGGGACTGTCTATGGAGATAATACTTTTAGAGACTGTTAGAGCCTCTCCAGTTATCAACCGCTGAATGGGGCAGCCCTGCTGGCTCACTGCTGTTATCTTTGCTTTCCAAAGCACTGTCTGTTTTCTTCTTATCATGCTTTCATCTTTCAAGTTGTAATGGGCGATTTTTCCCCAAACACTCATTCGGTTCCTGGCTAGAAACAGACATGACATGGCATGAAAGCCATGTGATGTGGGGATGACAACAAGACATGGGCACAAATTATTTACTGGGCTTGGTTCTGGCATGGCATAGATATGTAGTTTAAAAAATCACAAAGATCCTTTTTTGGCCTCCTTATTTTTATAATCTCTATTTGTCCTGAGTCACATGACTATGTATAAACTATAATAAGTAGCAATTGAGCCTGGATTTAAGCTGGCAACCAGCAAGTCCCAGTGATTTCCTCTTATCTCTGTCCCTCACAGTGTTGGGGTTATAGGTACATGGCAGTACCTGGCATTTTACATGGGTACTGTGGATTCAAACCCAGATTCATGTGCTTGTATAGACCACACTCTTACCCCCTGAGACAGCTTTCCATCTCCGGAAGATACCTGGTTCAGCATGTACCGTTTTGCCTACAGCTATGTGGATAGCCCTTCACTGTTTCTTGAAGCTGCAGTCGAGACTCCTTCGGTTCTCTGTGTGATATGAAAGCAATGATTCTCTGTGTTCAATATTTCCTAGTTTCTGGGAAAACATTGCTTAACAATCCTTAGTACTTAAAGAATCTATAGCTGGCTTCACCATAAACCTCTCCCATGCAGTCTGAATTTGTGGTTGCTCCTCTGGACAAAGTAGGTTTAACTCTGCCTCCACTGTACCATGTTGCCGGCTTAGAGTGTGCTTCTCACTAGTTCCGCTGGGCTAAGGTGCATATTCCTTACTCACTTCTGTCACATAGAATGTTTTTAAAGAGAAGATGACATTATCCACCTATGGTTTGCTTATCACCCTGACTTATTACTAACATTATTTCTTTGTACTTTTTACATACCCATTTATTTTCCATAGTATACATGGTTCTTTTGCTTTTTCTTGATGTAGGTATTTCTAAACCTGGTTTTAGGTATTGAGGAATGCTGTTTGTTCAAGTTTTAATATTTCTCTGATTGGATTATATCCTTCTAAAAGCTGTGTATAGCTAATAGTTATGTTTACATTTTATAAACTTTCTTTGATTTATCTTAAATTGATAGCTTCTTTAATTCGCATTGTCTGTGCTCTGTTTTTTACTGCAATGTGAGTTCTTGAGAGGTGAGGAAAATGCCTGACGCAATTTTCTGCTTTCTATAGCTCCCTGCACATAATAGGTAATCAATAAATGCTTTTCAAAGCAGTGAGATATGTAAAACAATATAAAATGAAAGACACAATATGCTATTCCTTCAGCTCTGTGTGAAATGAGATCTTACAAGGTTGTCTGCAGTTCAGATCATAAATCCTCCTCCATCCTTGATGTCATTTGTGTCTGCTGTACACTCGTCAACATTTACTGGGAGAAATATGATGCTTTGAATGTGATGTGTTTTTCTTCCCCTTAGTTCAGCCTCTACATTACTTTTTAAGTTAGAATGCTTAAGTAGGTGATAGTGCCCTTGACTTTGTTTTATTTGGTTTGGCAAATGTTGTTTGGCCAGCAGGAGGCAGATTAGTAGTTCATTTGGAATCTGTAAACAGTGAGAGTTTTCTATTTGCTAAGTATCTGCTTAAAGTCATCTGTAGAGAATTCAAGGCTTCCTTCTGGATCTCTCTTAGAAAATCATTAACCTAAATTGCTTCCAGATGATTTTTAATCATCTTTGTGCTTTACTGTATTGATAGAGTGCCTTCAAAAGTTAAGGCTCCCCCTCTTTTTATGTCTGTAATTTTTTCCTCCATTAAAAAATAGGATTGAAGTGTTTAAGAAATTATATTCACTTGATCTTTAAACCTAAGTATGCCTTTGCCTATTTATATATTTTTCTGTCCTTGCATTGTTGTCTTAGTTTATAATGGATAAGAACCATTTTTTTTAAAAAGAATAATCTATAAGTTAACACAGTAACTTCCATCATTGCTTATGGTATTCTAATTTATTTAGGAAACAGAAATAATTGCAGAACCTAGTTCCTTATGTCTTTTATTTAGCTCCATATCAATCATTTTATTTACATGTTACAGTTTCCTATCTATTGAAAGTATTATTTGTAAACATAAACAAAATAACTCTATTTCTCTTATCAAAACCATCCCATAGCTTTTCACTTCCCTTAACAGCCTTGCTATGAAGTAAGAGCCTTGGTAGTCTATCCCTCGCTCTCTCTTCGTCACACCCCTGGCCTTATCTCCTGCCTCTCTACTGTTTTCTCTCAGCCATCTCTCTCTCTCTCTCTCTCAGCCATCTCTCTCTCTCTCTCTCAGCCATCTCTCTCTCTCTCTCTCTCTCTTGCCTGTTTGAGATCATCTTGACTCAGAGCCTTTACCTTTCTTCTCTTAGGGATGACCTTCCCCATTTCACCCCTCCTAGTCCTAAATGAAATGCATTCTCTAGCAATTCAGATCTTATTCTATTTTATTTTCCTTTCTGTTATATCTTATGTTTCGATATACAGTGTATTTCTTTTCAGCTCCTTTTATTAACTCACTGAAAAATGTGATGACTCAAAATTACTTTAAAAAGGGGACATTGGCTCATCAGTTAAGAGCATTTATTGTTCTTCCAAAGGATCCAAGTTTGGTTCAGGACCTGAGTTGACTGCAACATGAGTTCTAGTTTCTGATGCCCTCTTTTGGCCTCTCAGCATGTATACACACACACACACATGTGAAAAAGCATACAATAATAATAAAGATGTGGAGCCATTGATTTCAGCCTCTTTTATTCATGTCAACACCCCTAGACACTATAACAGTAACTATTATGCGATAGTTATATAGTAAGGTGAAAGTAAATAAGTGTACAATTCAAAACCATCTTATAATTTCTGATCTTTTGACTAGTGGAGACATAATTCAACAGACACCAATTTATTTTCGCTATCCAACTTCTGAAAATATTTTAGGAATGTGTTATAGAAATAAGAGAAATTTGCCTGTAGCTGCCCCATCAGTAATTCATCTGCAATGTGTTGTTTGGTAAAGCAGACCAAGACTCTCTGTGTGGAATTGACTTGGCAGCCCCCTAAATGCTCGTTTTCTTTTGTTTTGTTTTGCACTGTTGGATGCATAATGCATTGAAGTTATCTTCCTTGAATGTGCTTTTTAGTTGAAATGTTCCATAATCTTCTCAGCTCTGAACTATCAAATTATGTTGCAGTTTGTTGATCAAGATTGATTTTGAACGTGTGGCATACATTCTCAACAAAAAGGACTCTTGTCTGCTGTTTATAATATAATGGTTAATGCACTGGAAACATATTGTGCGGACACTGCGTTTCTGTCTACACATCTCATGCTCAACAACCCAAACCATAAATATTTGCTTTCATGATTACTTTTTGCTGAAAAGGTGCAAACAACCATGACTCATCCTTTTCAAAAATCCCATTTCTTTTCTTCGTTTTTCATTTTTTAAATCAGAGCTTTGGCATGAAAAATACTGAATCCTTTCCATGCATATTTTGGGAGAGTAGCTGGGCTGCATGCTCCAGAATGAGAGCTAGGGCATCGTAAACTGGCAAACAGGAGTAGGACATAATTTTGGAAAATGATTCTATGTCTTCCCTGTTAATGTGGAGTGTAATTTGAGCAGACTGATTTGCTTTCTGCTTTCTTCCTATAGGAAGTCTCAGTGGATGGGGTACCCTGCATGTGTGATTTCAGTTCTATGGCTTCCAGCAATCCAGATATATACACAGGGATAAAATAAAATTCACACCAGGTTGCAACATTTACATATTCCCTCTTTAAATATCTGTTTTAAGAGGCAGAAAAGATATTGTTACTGATGGGTAGATGGCAGCTTACAGCCTGTTTGGTCTTGTAGATGTAATAAGGATGACACCATTCTTTTACCGGAGGTCTGGAAACTCACAGTACTACTGTGTATAGGTTTGGGAGAGATGTAAGGCAGAACAGGCAACTGGGTCCAGTGTTTCTAATTACCTTCTGATTTTTGTTGGAATAACATCATATTTCTAATATCGTTTTTTTTTTGTTGTTAAAATTTCATGAATCACAACGATCTCTGATTCTGTTCTTCCTTCAGTCTTACCAGGCTAAAAAGAGAAAATAAAGTGATGAAGGAAAACAGAAATAGAAAATTTATGTGAAAATTTTCATATTATGACAAAGATAAAAATTAATAGATAATTATTACTTTGTTAATGGTTTGATAAGATGATTTGATAGATGCCAGCACAACTGATAAACCTCTTAAAATTTGTAAAAGAAAACTACAGAAAGGTGGTAGGTTAAAAATGACTGAGAGGTAGCACAGACATATTTGTGGTGAGTGGTTTATTTCCTTCTCACAACAGCCTCCGAGGTGGACATTCATTGTCATTTCACAAGTCAGCAGAATGCATGCAAAGATTGCCAGCTGTGGGGATCAAATCCAAGCATTGAGATTCCAGTTCACTCATTGCTAATTATTGGTCTACATTGCTTTATATTCTGATGTTGTAGTTTGAGAGACAATCCCAGTGTATCCTTTGTAAAAATTCCTTCTAAATCTCCCGATATGGATTTAAAAGTGCTTTTCAGTTGAAATGTTGAAGGAAAATTCCACCTGAATGCCAGCCACGTTTCAAACATCGAGTGTTCAAAGTTCATGGAAGTATTTTGTGGGCAGTCACCTATAACAGCGGGGNTCAGTATTTGATAGAATGAGATGGTTGTTGAGCTGAAATCCCAGCCGTAGCTCTGTAGTTAGAAGACTCTACATGTCCCTGAACACTTATGGCCATGAGACTTGACCAGATGGTTATAAAATAATGGGAAATATTTTCAAAACAGTTTTTGGAAAAGCTCCTTAGCATAAAGTATGCAACCATGTTGAAGTTTTGTATTTCCTTTATTTGAAGTGTTGGGAAGAATTAATTCATAGTGGGTTAGCAGACAATTTTTTAAAGGGAGGAAAGATTGTTTTATGTATATTAGCAAAATATGTTAATACAGAACAAGTGTTCTGGGGTAAAGAGGAAGGAGTTTTCTCTGTGAGCATCTGATGAGATCTGAAGCACAGAATGAAATTAGTTGGGGTTTCTCAGCACTGAATGGCTGTGTGTAGAGGCTCAGGTGCAGCCTGGTTTGAAAACTCTTCACAGGCTCAATAAAGCATGAACTAGGATGAAGACATTCACTTTTATCCACTTATAATGAACCACAGTAGACTTTGTTAACTTATTAAATTGTACTAATGTAATCCATTTAAAGTCTTCTGGCCAGAGCTACTTTTTGTGAAACTTAGGACATGACATATTAAATTGCAGAAGTTTTCTTATTTTATTTTGCAGGCATGGAGGAATTTTACATCTGGCTTCCTTTGAGTAGAATATAGATTTCTTTAAAAGGCAAGTAAATAGTCTTCTAATTTCCAGACAGTATACAGAGACAAGTCATCTGTGCGGTGCTAATTTGGGATTCACTCAAGTTGTAAGTCTAAAGTTTTCAATGGATTATAATGGGTCACAGAGGGCAGAAAAGTTAATAATGTTAAATGTCACATTGCAGAAGAATATTAACGTAAGCTCAGTACTCTATGATCAGACCAATAGGATACTCACTGGATCCAAAACCTATCTAAAAAAAAAATAAGTCAACATCACAATGTTTACCTAATTTCACTGATCATTTTGGTCTATGTTTTAGTTTGCAGGACTTGGTAGCACATAACATCTGGATTCAGTCAGGGTGTTTTTCTAATAAGGCTCAAATACATACATTCCAATGATCAGATATTAATATTGGGATATTTTGTCATTGAAGGAAAAATTCTTAGCCCTAAGTACTCATTTGGCATTAAGGATATTTTGATATTTAAAATTAATGTTTCCATAAGAACTAAAATTTCTAATAAGAAATCTTTATTTTTTATTTTCACTCTGAAGCTACTAGAATAAAATGTAGGGGAAACACATCAAGATATTTAATGCTAAAAATGCCAAAGAATCAAAGGAAAACTAACAAATCACAAGCTAAAAAGCATATGTCGAGCAAAGGAAAGAGTTAAGTGAAGAATGAAGAGACACTTTTACAGGAAGGGAGTAATTACATATTAACCATTTGTCTGGCCTGAGTGTTAATACCTAGACCATGTACAAGACCAAAGCATATAACACCAGAAAAACAAATCACCCACTTAAACAATGGGCTGAATGGACATGTCTCAAAATTAGTAACACCAAAGGCTAAAAAAAATCTGAAAATAATGCTTGATATAATAACCATTAATATTATGTGTATTGAAACTGCAGTATCATCGCCTCATATTTTTAATGGGTATACTCCAGAAAACCTTGCAAGTAACTGATGGTGCTGAAAAATAGAGACAATGGACTTGTACATGTCATTGGTATAAGCACAATATGAGTGGGGAATATGGATGACCCTCAAAAAGTTACAAATGGATCAATAATATGATCTAGTCTTTCCACTTCTCAGTATATAGACAAAGGAAATGAAATCATCATATCAAGCAGATATTTGCATGCCTATGGTTATTGCAACAACATGTATAATTGAAAAGGGCTGAAATTAGCCTATGTGCCTGTAGTGGGAGGCCACTTGTTCATTGCTGGCTTCTCAGCCCCGAAATAATCACACAGAAACTATATTATTTGCAATACTGATTGACCAGTATCTTAAGCGTATTAATGGCTAACTCTTACATCTAGATTAACCCATCTCCATTAATCTGTGTATTGCCTTGAGGGTGTGGCTTACTGGGTAAAGTTCCAGCATCTGTCTTCTGCAGGGCTACATGGCTTCTCCTTGACTCTGCTTTCTTTCTCCCAGCATTCAGTATGGTTCCCCCCCCAGCTCTGCTCTACCCTATCACAGGCCCCAAACAGCTTCTTCTTCTTCTTCTTCTTCTTCTTCTTCTTCTTCTTCTTCTTCT
>LOEQ01004854.1:47638-58507 GCA_001685075.1 Bramus lutescens | reverse complement strand
TCTTCTTCTTCTTCTTCTTCTTCTTCTTCTTCTTCTTCTTTTTTGTTTTGTTTTCCAAAACAGCTTCTTTATTAACCAGTGGTATTCACAGCACACAGAGGGGAATCCCACATCAGGTGCCCATCAAGAGATGAAACTGATACCAAGGAAACCGAGGTCCCCTCTTGGAATTCTTAGTCTCATTAATAAAACAATTTAAGAATGAACTCAAGTGGAATCTTGAGAGCAACTTTACTAAAGGTTAAAAGAAAATTACCATAGCATAGGCAAGTTGTAAATATCACCAGATTCCTAAGGAGGAGAATGGACAAACAAGGACAAAAGGTATATCTCTTGAGTTAAGAAGACATGAGATCATAAGTGGCATGGAATTCACACACATGGTGGACAGGCAACCACATGTCAAGAAGAGGGGCTTTTAGAGAATGAATCTAGAAGTTCAATGAATCAGAAAATGCATACTTAGTTTCCATCCAGCATCTTAAAGAAAGAGGAAGGAAGAAGCAAAAATAAGAGTTGCACAGGTGAGGACTCAGAAAGATGGATAGACTCATCCAAACTCACAGCAAGCTCCTTGTGGCTTTTAGGGGGCTCTATTGTGAGAAGGAATTCTTGGAAGGAAAGGTACAGTATCTCATTAAAGGAAAAGCGATTCCACTGGTCTCTTTAGCATAGCTTAAGGGGACCATGCCTTCTGAGCTGAGCTGTGGTCCTTGGCTCAATAATTGACTTGTCCATCTGCAATGTTAGGTCTCCACCCAGGATAGACAGCTTGATTCATTCTTTTGATCAGAAATGGGCTCTTAATAGACCTCTACTCTTCCTCTAACAAATGGACAAAGAACAAAAATGTAGTATTTTCATTTGTAGTAAAAAAGATGGAAATGGGAGCTAGGAAGACTTCTATAAAACAAAACAAATCCAATGGCAAAAGGAAAAAAATAAAAACTGGAGGATACATAAATGCTGTTGTATGTCAAAAACAACAATAACAACAACAAAGACTCATACAAAAATACCAAAAGTCCCTGTGAAACCTATGTAAGCTCACAAATAACTTGAGTGCTAGATAAGAAGTTTGGAGTCCTATATTTTAAATTGACCAAAGTCTACATAAAGAAATAAAATAAACAGGTGAATAAAGTGAGGAAATAAATTAAATACCCTAACAAGAAAAAGTCAGCAAAGTAGGTGAAATGCTTAGAAATTCGGAAAAGAAATTAAAGAACATGGGGGGAAATTTAGTAAGGCGGTCAAAATCCTGAAAAAAAATTAAAGAAGTCATAGGCATGAAGGAGGCAAGTCATTCATATAATTATCAACAGAGAACATCATCAGCCAAAGAAAGTGAGCAGAGGAACCAAATTCCAAGATAAAAGACAAGGTTGAAGCAAACTTTAAACATAGTAGCACACTGAAACATACATAAAGAAAAGCAATACACCTGATCAAAACTTAAAATGACTCTAGGATATGTACCAGGGCAAGTGTAAGAAGAGTACATCCACATTATAGAAAGAGCTGAGCAAAGACTAAAGGCATAGGTAACTTACTCAAAGCAATTAGAACAGAAAATTTACCCAAACAGCACAAGGACATGGATATTAAACACAAAAAGACTTTAGAACTTCAAATAGTTACAACCATAGAAAAACCATTCCAGGAACATCATAGACAAGATATCAAAAATTCAAGGAAAAGAAACTATATTGAAAGCTGTAAGTAGAAAATGCCAACTCCCACATCAAAGGGAACAAGAGAATAAATTCAGATCTCCCATCAGCAAACCCCAAACTCAGGAAAGCATGAAAGGACACATTTCTGAAATGCAATCTGAAAGTAACTGCTAATAAAGATTACTATAGCAACTCATATATCATGATTGATATTGATATAATTGATAGATGAAAATAATTTAAGACAATAACAGAGTTAAGGCAATTTGGCACAATCATATCAGCTCTGAAAAAACAAACAAAATTTACAGAAAAAGGAAAAACTTAAGGAACAACTGTGCACAGAGGAAAAAGAAAAACAGTCTCAGTTATGAGAATGCAGAAAAGAATAAATTGTCTTCTGGGAAAGGAGGAAAATGGTGATGCATTATTTAAAAAAAGACTCTATAAAGCATGTCAAACCAAATTGAGGCAGAACCAAGCTCCTCCCCTTAATCAAGGCTGGGCAAGGCTATCCACCATGAGAAATAGGTTCCCCATAGCCAGTTCAAGCATCAGGGACAGAGCTTGATCCCACTGCCGGAAGCCTCACAAACAGACCAAGCACAAGCTGTGTAACCATTATATACATGCAAAAGGTCTATGTCTTCCTATGCAGGTTCCCTAGCTGTTGGTCCAGACTCCATGTGCTCTGACAAGCTCAGGTCAGCTGTCACTGTGGGTTTCCCTGTCATGACCTTTACTCCAGTGCCTTGTACAATATAATCCCTCTTCCCTAACTTCAGCAAGGCTCCCAGAGCTAGACCTAGTGCTTGGTTATGGGTATCTCTGCATCTGCTTCCATCAGTTGCTCGATGAAGGTTTTTTGATGACAATTAGAGTCACCAATCTGGTTACAGGAGCACCCATGGGAAACTTGACTCTTTCTGAAGGGAGACAGAGAAGTGGATGGGGGTGTAGATGGGAAGAGGGAAGGGACTGAGAGGATAGAAGAGAGGATAAATGGTGCATGATATGTAAAATAATCAAAATATAATTAATTAAAATAATCTGAAATAAAATAGGAAAATTTACTTTGAGAATAAAGGTATTAAGGATGAGTTTATCTGTTACATATTTGATATTCAACATAAATTTTAATTATGGACCAGTAAATATGTATTATTTCTGTGTCAGAAAAAAAAATCTCCTTACCTGTCAGGAGCATTTATCACAAGCTATTGTGGGCCATGACACAATTTTAGAGCTTATATCCACTAATAATTTAAATGTCAACTGAACAAAGGAAGTATTCCCTGATGAGGTACCCCATCACCAAGGCTTTCAGACCACTGACTCTGAAAACTTTTGCTTTCATTTGTAATTTCACTTGTGCAATAACAGCTATGATATTTCCCAATTACCATGAATTTTCATGAAATGTGTATCTGTAATCTCATGATCACATCTCAATTTTATGGGCACATATATCTGTGGATGGTCAGGAATATGAGTTTTCACTTATATGTATAATTTGATAGATAGAATACATCCTTTATAACTAAATATAATTGCCCCACAAGGACTATAGACACTAAAAAGCCTGCTTTGTTCTTTTGTTCAGTAGAATTGCACACAATTTGCCCACCTTCACCTCAGAGCAAGTTCAAACTAATGTGGGATTCCCCTCTGTATGCTGTGAATATCATTGGTTAATAAAGAAACTGTCTTAGGCCTATGCAGGGCAGAATATAGGTAGGCAGGGAAAACTAAGTTGAATGCTGGGAGAAAGGAGGCGGAGTCAAGAGAAGCCATGTAGCACCTCCAGAGATAGACATCGGATGAAACTTAACTCGGTAAGCCACAGCCACATGGAGATACACAGATTAATCAAAATGGGTTAAATTAATATGTAAGAGCTAGCCAATAAGAACTTAGAGCTAATAGGCCAAACAGTGATTCAATTAATACAGTTTGTGGGTGGTTATTTTGGGTCTGAGCAGCTGGAATGAGCAATCAGCCTTCATATAACACTAAACCAAAGGCTTTTTATAAATAGATCATAAGCTTAAAACTTTACAACTATGTACAAGGTCAGAGTCACGGATGTCTAACCAGGCTGCTGCACAAAGCACCCTAAGAAAAGCATGCCAATTCTTCATTTGCCAAATCTGTTAACACAAGACCTATGTCACAAAGCTTATCTCACTGGGCACTGTACCCCTCTGCTCTGGTCATGGTCTTCTTTAATCTTTTCCAGCTCCCTATCACTTACCTGAGGAATGTGTTTTTGACCAATGAGAAGTAACTCTTGTAATTTTTTATCTCTACAAGACTCCTGTAAGAAGAAGAGTTTTTAGGCTAGGAAGAGAAGAAGCTAGGAGAAATTAGTAGGATAGGTGAATTAGAATAGAAGCAGAACAAAAAAGAGACTGATTCAGAAAAACACACGTGAGAGAATTTTCTTGAACTCAGATAATGTCCCTTTTGCTTTCTGTAGCTGCCATTATGAATTCTGAAGAAAGTCTTGGAACTGGACCCCAAAGGCTCTCACTACTTACCAATGTTAGAGCTATTGTGGAATAGTTAACTATGAAAGATAAGTTGCATTTTGTTTATGCAGTGGAATATTACTTAAACTATATAAGTGTGTTGCATTTGTTCATGCTGCATTTGTTTACTGATGTAAGATGCAAATTTTTATGTAATGATGTGTTGCACTTCTTTCATCTTGCATTCCTAAGGCACCTGATTGGTCTATTAAAAAGTTGAATGACCAATTGATAGACAGAGAAAGGATAGCTGGGGTTAGTGAGCAGAGAGAAGAAATAGGAGGAGAAATCTAGGCAAGGAAGGAGAAGAAGAAGAGAACAAGGGAGAAAGAGAAAGACATGCCTGACGCCAGAAACCAGGCAGCTCCCAGTCAGCCAGACACTAGAATAAGCAGGAAAGTAATATATACAGAAGGAAAGAAGCTCGAAAGTCCTGAAGCAAAACATCGACAAAGAGAAACAGGTTAATTTAAGTTAAAAGTGCTTACCAGAAATGAGCCTAGGTTAGGAAGCACTCATAACTAATAACAAGTCTCCATGTGCTGATGTGGGACCTGGTTCGTGGCCTAAAAGAAAAAAAAAAGGTACTTGAAGGTTTGTATTTTTATTTGTGTACATATAGCAATTTTAATCAAGCCTTTTCTAAGGATTAAAGTAGACTATTTCAGCCTTTTGCCATTGTATCTTAACCTATTGGTCATCTTTCACACTGTTGAATGTTTTTTTGTCTCATTCTTAGATTAGATTTCCAACCTAATTATCAGCAAAAAAAAGTTCAGAGATAAACTACAACACAGATCAAGTGATTTAGTGACTATCTATCTATAGGCTATTCCACCAACAGATTTTGAATCTATGTTCTCCTCAGACAGCTATAGAACCTGTTGAAATGTTGAACACATTCAGGCCACAACAATATAAAAATTCAAAATAATTCCATATATCTTATCACATAATACTGAAATAAATAAATCAGAGTTGAAAGAAAAGCCATTTCTGCCCACACCAGGGAAATACACAGGACCTTAAGAGTCTTAAAATATGAAAAATTATGCTCCAACAGTTGGAAAGTCTAGAAAAAAAATACGTACATGCTCAAAACGTTCTACCAAAACTGGATTATGAAAAAACACAGAAAATTGGAATAGACCAGCCATGTATAATGAGTTTGAGTCAGTAATCAGAAATTACCACCAACAAAAGAATTGTCATGTTCTCATAGCTTCACTGGTGACGTCTACAAAACATCTTACTGAGCGGCCACATCTTCTCAAATGCTTCCAAGTAATTGAAGAAGTACTTTGAAAAGTGCTCACTTTTCCAGGCCAGTGTGATCACACTTCCAAAGCCAGGCAAGAGCACTACAAGAAGACAAAACCCCAGGCTGCAGTCCCTGTTGAATATAGCTGCAAAAATCCTCAGTGAGGCACCAATAAATGGAATTAAGCTTCACCCACTGACATTATTATGTACATTGTGGTCCGGGGATGCTTGAATACTCAGGGGTAATGAGCCTTTCTTTTTCTGTCCATTTTTTGAAATACTGCAGGAAACAGCTAATTGTTAAGGTCTTGAAGGCTGTGGCTCATTTGGGAAACTTTTTTTTAAAGTGTTCGAAGTATTTGATTGGCTGTTAGTGCAGTCACAGGATGGATTTGTAGTGTATTTGAGTGATTGGCTCTGCTTCTAATGAAAAGCTGTTACCTACTGCAATAAAACACTACAGAACCATTAATGCCAGCCAGGGATGCCTGTCTTCAATGGAAAAGTGGTCTTTCCTGGGAGCCTAAGATTGCTATCCAAGGGTTTTCAAATCCTCTTTAAGTGATATCAAGAAAGCTGGAGACTGAGGCTTCTAAGATCTTTTGCTTCCCTGAGAATGTAGGGCTTACACTGAGTGGGTGCTTGACTGACCATAACTCTCTATCAACCATGGCTAAGTAGTACTGGCATGTGGATTGAGAATTGTACCTTCATAAATGATTGCCTCTTGGATGTCTAACCCATCAGCTTCAAGCCGAGGTAGGCTTTTGAAGCTCCTAGGCCCTTTCTTTGGATGGTTAGAGGTGGAAAGACAGAAAAGTCTTTGGTTCACCTTCTTCTGTCCTCCAACTTGAACATATTCCTCTAAATATGAATTCATAAGGCAGAGCAAATCCCTGATTGGAATAGCTGAGATTTTTTTTTCCAAGTGAAAACCCCAACAGCAGAACTAGATCTATAAAAGCAATGGCAATATGTGTTTCCTTAATATTTTTATTTTCTCGTGTATTTTCTTTCATAAATTAAGATTGCTTGTGTTTTAAGTGCAGAGTTCATTTAAAAATCAACTTTGGCATTTTTGAGTCACAATTCTAGGTCTTTGCATATACCTCCTCCCTTTCCCCAAAATGGAGTCGAGGCTGAATACAAAGAGTTCAATATTTCATTTTCCTGTCTAAAATCTCTCTTCGGATCCCTACAAGTAGCACCTCTTGAAATAGTTTCCTATTTGTTTAAACACGTGGTCCATGCATTCTCTTTTACGGACCATGCAGCTTTGGCTGCAACATGTGGTGTGGCTCTCTGATCTTATCTCATTACTGATGGTTGCTTTCAGAGTGCTTGAAAAGTAAATTTATTCTAGACTTCTGTTTGTTGTGTTTTTCTTTTTAAATTACTGTTCTAAAGTGCCCTCCAGTAACTCAGAGAAGCTGTTGTCTGCTCAATGCGCTATTTTTTGTCTTTTCTTTTGTATCTGCCAATGATTTTATGTTGGTTAATTTGTGCAGTTATAGCTAAGAGCTTGTTGGAACTGCCAGTAAATGATGGGTATTTTGAACTCAAATATAATCAGGCTCACCGACTGAAAATTCATCTGTGATTTTACTTATACTAAACCATACACAGCTTTGGCACAGTTGCCTTTATTTATTTCTAGCTAATGAAAATTTGGAATTAAAGGAGTGATATTTTCCTGCCCTATTTCTAAAGATTCATTATTTAGCTGGTCCAAATTACCATGGAGCTCTGGAATTCTAGATTTGGAAAGAACTTTGGAGACCATCTGGTCTAAGCATGTCTCTTGTCAGAATAATCATCCAAGCTTGAACACATGCTAACTGAACTCGAACTAGAATCCAGATCTCTGGTTTCCAAGTCTCAGCCATTAATTCTTTCTGTCTCTGTTAGACTTTACCTTCAGTATAGTTTCATGTCTTACTTTTCAGAGCAAAGAACTGTGAGGAACACACTCTTGATTTATCTGGAAAACTTTGGCAGCCTTACCTCAAAGAAAAGGACCTAGCTAACCTTCGGGGTTGTTTAACCTTGAGGGAGTCTTATTAGATTTTTTCAATTCTCTTTCTATCTTTCATCTGTCTCTAATAAAGCATTTTTCTCTATATTTATTGAATATCACAGAAAACAAGGTATATGAATGAAATGGGGGAATCTTTGATTTCTTTTTTTTAAACCAGAGTTCAGAAGAGAAGAAGTTACTTCCCTGGTCCCCACTGATCCAGAATAGCACTTAAAACAGCACACAGATGTTATAAAACCATATCTGCATTTTGCTTTGAAGATTTATAGTGGACATTTTTTTCTAGTTTACTTTCAACCTCATGGCTACTTTCAGCAAATGATTATCACAACACACACACACACACACACACACACACACNCACAAACACATAAACACATGCAAATACCACACATACCCACCCACTTTACACACACACACACACACACACACACACACACACCTGAGTCAGGGGCATAGAAGAGTACATGATTTAAGATTAATGATATATATTTAGCTTACCTTGTGAAAGTTGATTGCATGGGAAGTCCAATAAATAATAAAATTGGTTATAATATTTTCTTAAAGCCAAATTTTAAACAGGCTGAATACAAGGTAGAAAAACAGGTTGAGTATATAGTTTCAAATTAATTAATATTAAATTGGTTGCAGTTTGAGCAAAATTTCAGAATCTGAAAGGGAGTGGTGTTTTCAGAAAATACTATTCCTACACTTTGGTTACAGATGATTTGACTCTGGCTCTTTTAGGTAAATAGGAATTTTCTCAAAGAGGACTATAGGCTCATAAAATCCCTTAGGTTAAAGATGAGCGATGGCCCCTAAAGGGGCTTCAGGGGCCTTTTGTAATACGATGCTCAGGTTCTTTGCGATTCAGTTTGAGAAATGAGTCAAGACAGTGGGTAGCAGGACAATAGATTTACTGAAAGTGAGACAAAGGGTTGATTCCCTACAGCAGAGAAGGCTCCAGGAGGAATATAGTTCAAGAACTTTCCTTTTACAGTCCTAGGATTTTTCTTTACAAAGGGAAAGGGAAGAGTTCCCTGAAAGAGGTCTGTTCTTTGGCTTTGTTGAGAATTTTTTTTGTTTTTTTTTGTTTCTTTTTTTGGAAAAATCTGTACAGTCCTTGGTATGTCATAAGATAGTCTTTCTTTCTTGCTTACTGGGTCCTAAAGTTAAGCTTCCAAAGATTCAACTACCTGTGTCACACTTGGCTCTTGCTTTATATCTCAAGGGAAGCTCAAACAGAATGGTCATTGGCTCATATGGACTTAGTGCTCTCCTGGACTTAGCTATACTTTAGACAGGTATTTCCTTGACTATAGTCTCTGAAATCTTACAGTACCTCCCCACAATTTACTACTATCAGTTATGACCCTTTCAGCTATGAACCTTCTGGTCTCCCATCAGTTTATAAGACAGGCATATTTTTCTTACAGAAATGAAAATCAGTTGAAATATAGTCATTAAAAAGCACTCTATACATGATCCATTAAGTTCCTTTATCAAATGAAATCTTAAGGACCTAATCACGACTATCTCTTTACAAGTGCTCCTGTAGTATCTCTGAGGTGCCCCAGTACTTTAAAACAAACCCTCTTTGTTTCAATGGAGTGGGTTCAATCTCTCTCCTGTATTGGCCCAATAGTGAATAAAACTTTTCTTTGCTGCTCAATTTGCTGGCTTTATTTTATTTTATTTTTTGGCATTTTGATACCTCTGGTCAAAAGGGTTAAATGGAATTTCAAACATTTCCTTTTTCATTCTCTCACATGCCAATTTTCAGAGAGAATTCTCTTTGTCATGGAGAATTCCACTTGTCACCTCACCCCATTAATATCACCAGGCTTCATTTAGCTAATTATTGTCTCAGCAAATCAAGAGCTTTTAACAATTCCAGAGCAGTTTGGTATAGGAAAAAGAAAGGTAGACAACTCACCATTTCTTACCCCAAAAATAACCCATTGATGATATTACTATCATCATTAGTCTCTATTCAATATATCAGACATGGTAGTATTTGGAAGATTATGTGTATGAGGTATTGAGGATGCAACATTTTCTTCTCTCTTTTGATGTGGAAGTCTGCTCTGTACACTGTGATTACAATTTACAACAAAGTAGAGCACCAACGTGGGTAACTACATCCACATAAAAAACTGAGAAAGCTTAAAAAGGAATCCTAGACATAGAAGAACAGAGTTAAGCATGGTTTGGTAGTAGCATTTTCTTGGGTGATCTCTGTTTGCTAGAAGCAAGCAAAGGCACAGCTCCTTTAAGAGAAGTTTTTCTGATTTAGTGGTAGTAGAAAAAAGGCCACACTGCTTTGAAATGCTAGCTTTTTGGGCGATGCTGCCAGCATGACCTCTGGTTCTTTCAGGAGGCAGAACATTTAAATGGGTTTTGTAAACAGCATGTTACAAACTGTTTAATGGGTCAACATAGACCAGCTGTATACTTGAAACTGGGGTGGAGTGCCTAGCTCAGAGGCAGTGAACAGACTTCCTCTGCCATGTCAGACTGGGTGGAACAAGCAGGCAGGCTGTATATACCCTAGTAATGGCAAAGCCTAAGTTTTTAAGAAGCACTTAGCATATTAAGAAGTACTCCTGGACAGTAAAGAATTACAGATGCATAATAGGACAGATTCAGACAAACAAGAACTCTAAATGAGCCATAGTTTTGGATAAAAGTATGTAGGCTTGTGAGAGAAAAGAAAAGAGTATAGAGAGTTATAAAAAGAAATACATGGTTTAAAACAAAACAAAGCAAAACAAAGTCTTTACAGAGACAGAGTAAAAATAAATAAGACACGTAAAGATGGAATATACACAAAGAGTCTAGATGATGTATATTATTGTGTCTTCTTTGAATATTTTGACTGTGAAGGAGATAAGTACAGAGAGACATTTCATTGTATGGACTGCTAAGCTAAACCAGCATGTACATTATAAAGGTATCTTGACTTCAGAATTTGGGTCTAAGGATAAATTGCTCTGGAAAGAGGTTCTTTTTTTTTTGTTTGTTTCCACAGGTGATGAGAACCTGTGGAATCCTTCTGGACTGATGTTGTTTGATGGAACAAGACCTCCTGAAAGGTTGCCTTGAATACTCCTCAAAAAATTACTTTGCCTAGCTGCTGACTGAGATGAACCTAGCACACAGGACACACCATGAAAGACCTGATTAACAGCACCCCCAATCAGCAGGAAGTAATCTAGAAAACTATGCCCAAATTTCCTAATATTGTTTATAATTGTTTCTTTACATTTAAGGAAGGATATGCTATAGAGATTTGCATTGGTATGAATCTTGGTTTATTGATACAAATTTAAGGTCAATTTTGTTATATGTATATTTCTGC